>VXBT01010684.1:2804582-2885538 GCA_013400235.1 Oriolus oriolus
GGGCCCGGGGCAAGGAGGGGGCCGTACTCGGGCGCTCGGCGCAGGCAGCGCCCCGGCCGCCTTCGCCTCCGCCGGGGGGCGGCCCCACGCCGCCGCCGGGCCTCGCCGCCATCTTGGCCGCTGCCCCGGGAGCGGGACGGGCCGTGCCGGGCCGGGGGAGGTACGTGGAGCGAGGGGGGCCCGGGCCGTGAGGGAGTGGGGCGGTGCTGCCCTTGCTCGGGGGGACGGGATCCCCGCCAGGCGGGAGCCGCCCGTGCCCAGTCCCGGCCGCGATGGTTGGCCAGAGTCGGGCAGGGGTGACATCCCCGCCAGCGGCGGTACGGGAAGGCTGCCTCGCAAATCCGAGACTTTCCGTTTTACCCGCCTCCGTTTCCGTTGTTCGGTGCCCGTTTAAATACAAAATCGTTGCCGTGTTTTAATAAACCCCTCCGCTGTTCCGGGCTCTGGCGGAACCGCCTGGCGGAGAGTGAGCAGGGTCGGGTCGGAGCCCCGTACCGGCGGATGTGCATTGCTCCCGCTTCAGGATGAGGCGCAGGGATGAGAGGGATTGTGCACCGGCAGGGCATTGCTGTGGTTGTCAGGGCAGGCAGCACAGGGCCTGCGGGAGGGGCGGTGCAGGAGCCGCCGTTCGCGGCACAGCCCGCAGCAAGGCCAGGCCGGGAGGGGCAGGGCGGGCGGTGGAGCGGCGCCGGCTCACCTGGGTCGATCTTCAGCAGCATTGCTGCAGCCAAGGTGTTGCTACTCATGCTGTACTTGCTCAGTTAGCAAGGGGCCGTGTTAGAGCAGATCTGCATAATATGCTCTGGGAATCAACCCGTTATCATCCACCACTATGCACTGCACATCGCTTCTGCCCTGTTCAGTACCCAGCGGTAACTGAATGGAGGTTGTTGCTTTTTCTCTTTTGTTTAAGTTCAAATCTGCTTTGAATTAGTAATGCACCTACCATCTTTTCAGTATGATGAATGATTCGTACCCATTAAGTGTTAATCAAACTGGAGAATACCATCACCATTCAGTGTAGCTTTTCTAGAACCACCCAGGCAAAAAATCATACTTGAATAATGAAAATTTGTGCTCATAGCAGGCAGACTGCAGTAGGGGAGAGCAAAAGGTATTTTGCAAGAAAAGCAAAACCAAATTCAATTACTCATGCAAGAGGTAAAATAATGGAAACAGTCATTTACAAAAGAACTGACTATGCCAACCATGAGAATGATTCTGCTGTGGCATTTCCCAGCAGGTTTGAATCACACATAGCTTCTCATTTATTTGTTAAAGAGAAAAAAAAAAAAAAGAAGATGAAATATCTGAATGATGTTTCCCTGGAAAAAAATGTCTTGGGACATTAATGTGCTGTGTTGGGTGCTAACTCAAAAATACAAGCAAGCTTGATTTTTTGGGGGGAAACAAAAGGGGACAAACAGATTCATTACTGCCTGTGTACACATATCTGAAAATTCCTTGCAAATGGCAAATCAAACATTAAGAATACTCCATGTCCTCTCATGTTTAATTTTGCTGGTTTTATTCAGAAATTAAATTTTCAGTTGTGCAAGACAGCTATGCACCAGCTAAGTCCCAGTTATTCTCTCACATAAAGATCTCCTTACATGAAGAGTCTTTAATAGAAACCTTGTCATGAGGATTCAGAAAAGAGAAATTGGAGTCCTTGAGGTAGAAAAGTCTGAACAGCAGGAGACAAGTAGTAACTGTACTTCATGGCTGTAATAATGGCAAGAGACCGAATTAAAATTTGTTTTAAATGTTACGTTTATTCCTCTTATTTCCCTTTAATTTTTTCCCAACTTACAGCTTCACATATAACTTTAAAAAAAATGAATACAGAGAAGATAAGTTAAATCTTTTTTATGCTTATTGAACATAACGTATGAAAGGCAACCTTTTAACAGGAGCTTCTTAGAATAAGGCAGTATTCATGAGACTCATTCATACAGGATGAAAGAATCAGAGTGCTGCTTTGCTCTCTCCTCTTGGAGGAGAAGGAAGGTACAAGTGGTCAGTGCCTTCTTTCTGCCCTCTGTGTTTGGACTGGTTGTGGCAGAGTGCACACATGTTAGGAAGAGCTGTCATGTCCAGCAGGGTTCCAGTGGTACTTGCTGGCTCTGATGGAGTATTTCAGTAGTGCATGGCTCTCTGGCACTGTGCTTGTCCTTTCTGGAACCTTGAGTGCCTCTTCAAATAGAGCCTGTGAAAGAGAGTAGTATAAAGCTGGTAGCACTGTTGCTCCAGCCTGTCAGACTCACTGGAGGAGTGAACTGGGAGAGCATGATGAAAAACATCTTCACAAAGAACTCCTGAGTTGGGGCTTTTATATCCTATGATTGAATCCTGCTGCCTTGTGCATTCAGAGTTCCTCATGATTTGGCTGGAATATGAGCCTAATTATCAGTCTTTTCCTGAAAATACTATGGACAGTAAGTATGTGACATGATACTCACTTTATCTGTGTCCATTTGGCCCTCTGTCTATGCAGTACTGCTTTCAGAGAGTGAATTTCTTAAGTCATCCCTTAGTAGTCCTAAAGCTACTGATTCAGATGTAAGTTGTGTTCGAAATGTTCCACCTCCATGTAAAAATGTAGTTTTAGCAATGAATTTTTAATTGCTTTGGTGTTTTTTTCTAAGAAACTTGCTTTTCCAGCTTTTCCAGCAAAGCTTTCTATTCTTGCAGGTCCCAAAGGGAACTGCAGTTATTCAGGATCTAATGTTGGTCAATTATTCGGGATCTCATATTGTTCTGTTGACAAGAGATGGAACTCTCTTGCCAGCAATTAGAGGACTTATACTGGAACTAAATTGAACAGAGGCACCATGCAAGTGTATTATTGGAAAGCTCATCAGACACTAGATGAAATGCTGCACAAATTCTCAGGCAAGCTGTAATTGCCACTGGTAAAAGCATAGAGGAAGTTGCAAATTTTGTTATGGATACCAAACATTGATTTAAGACAACTTCAGATATTCTCCAAGGACTACTTCTGTTTAAAAACAATTCCAGAAAGTTACTAACAGTGTTTTAAATGAGAGCAAAGATAAATAAATGTATACTGAACATCTGGGAAGCAAAACATTTCGTCTTTAATAGGGATGATCTTGCTGATAAAATATGTTTCTGAGTAGCTGTACAGGCAAAAGCACTTCATGGTGCTGAGTAGATACAAAGTTTTGCATGACTAACAGAGGGGGAAAACAGGCCGTTCTTAAGAAAGGTTGCAAAAATGTTTTTACTTTGATGTGCAGATACCTAAACCGTGAGCATCTTATGTGCTCATCTCATGAAAAGATTCATGATACTTAAGCGGCATCATTAACACACACAAACAATAATGGCAACATAAAAAAACCTGTGCAATTACAGAAAATTCATGTTTTAGTAAACCTGGGACTTCCAGATTTATCAGCTTGAAGGACAGCTGCTAATGATGTGTCAGGTTGGTCCAGCCAATTACACAATATTTCAGAGCTGCCATGTTGGCTCTCTTGAAAGTGTTTTTCAGGTGTTTAATGGGACTTCTGTTTATCAGGTTTGCTGGTTTGAAAGCCAGTGAATGGGGTTGGGGAGGTCAGAAACACGTTTGTGGCACATTTTGAATTTATAGGAAAAAGCTAAAGTACTGACTAGCTGATTGTGACAAAAATACTAGCTTTACAATAGAAACAGAACTGCCTGTTTTAGCTTATTTCTCCAGATTAGTTTAAGCGTTTGATTACTTTCCATTCACTTGTCACTAGAAGTTCATTTCCACAAATACATAACAGAGACTCAGACTGTCTGCCCCCACTAATCCTTCCACCCTTTACCGCAGCTATGCCAAATTCAGGGAACATGGAAGCTGTGGAATACTTTCCCAGTGATGGTCCTGTTTGGAGCTGTTTCCAGTAATTAATACTAGCTCTAAAGGGCATTGCAGAGGTCAGTGATAAATTCCTCACTTCCTGTTTTCAGAGCTTTGGATGTAACTCAGCCCAGCATTACGGAAAAGCAGCTGTTAACAGTATTTCTGCATTAATTACACTTTAGAGTACTTAATTGTAGCTAAGGACAAGCATGTGCAATCAGTCTTTTTTCCCATGCTCGCAGCCTGTCTCTCTTGCCAATGAGCTCCGCTTTTGTCTTGTGAGCCTGCTGTGACTTTAGTCCAGATGTTTCCGTGCCAGGAATTTGAAAATCACTAACGTAGCAAATCCAGATATGGTCAAAAGAAAAGTTAGAGATGTGGAAACAGCGCATTGAAGGCATCTTAGTGAAAATATGTTTTTCTTCTGTGTGGGCTTCAGATTCTGGTAGGATGGGAATGACTGAGAAGAATCGTGGAGTTTTGCATGGTCAGAGCAAGGATGGGAAGTCTGAGAAGAAGCTGCAAAACTGCAGGGCTGCTTGTTGTTGCAGAGCCTGTAAGATGCCTTTCAGTCAGGCAGTCAACATAAAAGGCTGTCAGCCTACTGAAAATGAACTTGAACAGTTTGCTTTGGCCTAGATGCAAATAACGATCCATGTACACCTTCGGTCTGCTCTCAGGTAGGCTTAAAAGCAGAGAGATGGGAGGCATATCCTTTTGAAATAGTCCTAGAAACACCTTCAGTACCTTACATAGAGTGGTTTTATGCTGACATCTCAAAGTGATGTCTGCGTACACTGCTACCTACAGAAGAATCTCATGATTCATGAATTCTGGTGATGTACTTTTGCTGTTTTTTTAAACTTGCTGCTGTTTTTTTAAACTTAGGAACTTTGTTTCAAGACCTTTACCCTCAAACTGCTGCAGCTCTTCAAACAGTTTGCTGTTGGCCACAAATAGCGACCTACTGGAGTGAGGAATTTTAGTGTTACTGGATTGATTTCTTGTGTTCAGCATTTGTCAGTCTTTTTTCCTTTTTAAGTCTAATGTTCTGATGAGACGAGAAGGTAAGGTACTGAGAAATTAATTCAGGGATCTCTACATGTCGGAAATGAAATCTGGCACTCAAAAATAGAGTAACAGGGAAATCTTCAGTATTTGGAGCATTGTAAGTAATTTTTGTTAAATAATAGTTTACATATCTTGTATTGATATTTTTGTAGTGTTACCAGTTCTAAGATATTCAACATTAAATCCATCTTTAATCAGCTGGTGCCAAATGCTCAACAGTGTACGGGATAAATCAAATTACTTAGTCTTGTGTATAATAGACTGATGTCCCCACTGCTATAAGAGCTTCTTTATTCTAGTAGCACTGGGAAGTGTACCAGCTGAGCTGCTCCTTGACTGACAGGGCAGGGCTTGTGCCTCTGGGACTGCCTGCTCTGCACTTAGGCTGCAAGGAGAGAGCTTCAGTTTTCCAGAGCACTTCAAATTAGCAGCAAATTAGCATACTGCTAAAACTTGTGAAGGAAGAGAGGGGTGTGAGAAGATCTGAAGGGAAGTCTTACACTAGAAGCAGAATATGTATCATGGGAAATCCTGTAATTCCTATCTTCCTGCTCAGAAGATAGGCTAGGCAGCTGGGTGGTATTTTACTGCTCAGTTTCCACAGGTACTACCAAGCTTCATCTGCCAAGCGTGGTCCCCTGGATCACTTTGCTACTCTGGTTCACCACAAGGCCACACAAACACTCCTGTGAACACAGCTGGTACCTAGGCAGCTTGGGGCAGATGAGTGAAGAAGGGCAGTGGCCCAGTGCTGCCTCCCCCTCTGGCTACCCACGCCTCACCTTGATTGCATATCAAGTCATGGTCTAATATCCTAAGTGGAACCCAGGGCAAAAGGAGGGGCCTTGCTATTACAGTCGCTTGGTGCACCAGGAGCTTGCTGTGATTGTGTGGTCTGCTGCACAGCCGTGCTTGTTAAAAGTATGTTGTGACAGATGCAGTCATTTCTGATCTGTCGATGAATAGAATCTGCATGAACATTGACAGAAGCCCAACTGCTGGGGCTTACAAATGCTCTGTCACTCGTGTTTGATACACTTTGTCAGAGTATCATTGGAAGTGGCCTGTGGTCCAACATAGCTCCTCCAGAGCGGGCTGTGGATCTGCTCCTCTGGAAGTGGAGTCTTACCAGTGTTGCTTGTGCTGGACTCTCTGATGAAGCTTCATGTACATTTAATAGGAAATGGGTCTTTTATTTGTTAATAGATATGCCATTGTATCCATTTAAAAATGTACAGAGATCTGATCTAAGCTTTATAGCTGAGCACCTTCATATGTGTGGGCAGCCGTGGTGTCGAACAATACTGACATTCAGTTGATTATACTTGCCACCGTTGTGTGACTATCCAGGAGATTTTGGAAGGCTTTAATGTTCAGTGCTGGCTAAATTCAGAACATGTTTACTTGAACTGGATTAAAGCAATTGTGTTGAGGCGCCTTTATAAAAATGCTGTGCTCACAGTATTAAAATTGTCTGGTTTTTCTAACAAACTAAATTAGAGATTATTCAGTCCAGGAGAGAGATAGTAGAAAAATGCAATAACACTTTGTAGCTTTATTTCCTTTCCCACTTGTAAGCAAATTTGCAATCACAGGTTCTAAAATAGCTTCCCTTTACATTCCATATTGGCTTAGATGAATTTTTTTGTCCACCTTTTGACTAGTGGTCTTTTTTTATCTGCCACCAAAGATGGCATGCTCTTGGCAGGAGGTATCTGAGACCTGGCAAGGCCCCAATGAAGATGAGCACATTGCTGTCATGCATATGAAGGTGCACCTGGAGTTTAGAATTTGAAAAGCTGGATCTTGGCTCTCTTCCCACATCTGCTGACTTAGGTGGAGGGAAATAGCATACTGACAACCTTCTTGAGCTGTCCTTTTTCACCGTCTTTGGTGAGCTTTGGAAGACATACTTTTGTTTTGTCAAAATCTGGAGGGCCAGACCATTTTTCATTGTTACAAGTGTATTAGTAGGTGAGTTAGTACTCTGGGTTTAGGTTCAGACACAGCAACACAAGCTCACTCTGGGTGGAGCTAAGTGCTTATTCCAGTAGTTTGGAATGAGATTTAGTCATAGTGTTTGGACTCCCTAAAATCTCTGTGGGACTGGGCCATGTACATCTAGATGCTTCTTCACATTAGTGGGCCAGAGTTGACAGCAAAGGAGCAAATTTTATCTGTATTTTATGACAAGATCCTGGCCAAACATGGTAAAATTAATGAAAACTATGATAAGTTTTTGGTAGGTGTGTTGGCTTCTCTTGGATATGCAGAGTTGATGGTGGTCTTCCTGTTTCAAGGTGTGAACACCCCATACTTGTCTGGTCTCTTTCCAGTCATGGTTGAATTCCTCCAAATACTAACTTTCAGTTCTGGATCTCTATTGCTGTCACCTGCCCATTTCCACCACCTGCCCTGTGCTAGCTCTGGCACTCTCTGGCAGTGTAATAACTTGCATTGGGAAGCTGATCTGACCAGCAGCTCCTTTTGCTGGGTCAATTTCTGGCTGAACCATTTTCCTAATGTAGATAATTGCACAGCCACAGACCTACTCAAATCAATACCTGAGAGGCCAAAGGGAAGAACAGCCAGTGCCAGGGGCAGCTTCTTCAACTACAGATGGATTTATGCTTGATACTGAGTACAAGGTTAACTTCACCTTGAGAAGCCACTGTTGGGGTTACAGTTTGGTTTGTTTTGCACGCCCAAGTTTTAACTGGAACTTATTTTTGTAAGAGGATCATTATGCTGCAGGTCAGCCAAAGCATTGTATCTGTCTCATGTAAAGGCTGAAGAGATAAACTGACGTGTGCTAGCATTTGTCTCCTCTGTAGATGCAGGGGTAATAGTCTATTCATTTTATCAACAACTTAGTTCAGTTACTATCTGATTGAAAGTTGAAAAATAGACTGGGAATTATTTTTTTAATAAGAAGATAAGCTTCTTGTACCATGAATAAAATGAAGGATCAGTGGCTGAGGCATGTTATTTGTAGATGTTTAAAGAGATAGAAAAAACAGTTACATTCCCTACCTGCAGTTCATACTCCCCTTTTACATAAGTGAGTTTTTAAGTGAAAAACGTTTTATGTAAACATATTTCATGCATGCCAAGCACATTTGAGGCAATTTTATTCATTAAATCAGATTTAAATGGCTAGTTTTGTGTACTTTTAATGAATTCCAACCCTTTACCCAACTGCAGCTTGGCATAGATCGTAAGACTAATCTGCCAGCAAATAAAAAGCACTTTTCTAGTTCAGCGGCTGAAAGCTGACAAGCAAAGAGCTGTATCTTTAAGACAGAGCAATTCTAAGTTATGTGTGTAACTGCCAGGCCAACTGCACTGCCATAGGAGACTTTATGTATGAGTTACTCTTTCACGTCGGCAAATGCGTTTGAGCGAGCGCCAGCTCATGAGAGTCAGCTTTTCTTTAAGAAGTAAATTGCAAATACCAAATAGGGATGAAAGTGGAAAACAAGGGTGCTTGCTTCTTGCTTGCATTCTGATGTACATTAGCGACTTAATCCAGTGGCAAGTATTTTTTGGTGGAACGTTCTTCTAAATAAAGAAAACAGAATTCAGAGAAAAGCAACAAAGGAGATATTTTCCCTAAATTCACAATGCATGTTAATAAAGAATAACCATTGTAAGAACGGGAATCTGGGATAAGAAATGTCAATCCACATATCCTTTTGTTTATTTTAACTTCTTTTATTGTGTTTCCAACAGAAAATGATCCACAGCCTGTTTCTTATAAACTGTTCTGGTGATATATTCTTGGAGAAGCACTGGAAGAGCGTTGTGAGCCAGTCTGTGTGTGATTATTTCTTTGAAGCTCAGGAGAAAGCAATCGATGTTGAGAATGTGCCTCCTGTCATCTCAACTCCACATCACTACCTCATCAGCATCTACCGGGATAAAATCTTCTTTGTGTCTGTCATACAGACAGAAGTGCCACCACTCTTTGTAATTGAATTTCTGCACCGAGTAGCAGATACTTTCCAGGTCTGTCACCATTAAATGATTGTAAAATTCAGTGTCAGCAGCGGGCCTACTGGGAAGCCAGAGAGAGACTCTTCATCAGGAACTATAGTGATAGGACAAGGAGAAATGAGTATAAACTGAAAGAGGGGAAATTTAAGCTAGATATTAGGAAAAAATTCTATACTGTGAGGATGGTAAAATATTGAATGGAACAGGTTGGCCAGGGAGGTTGTGGGTGAGCCAACCCTGGCAGCGGTCAGGGCCAGGTTGGATGGGGCTTTTAGCAACCTGATCTAGTGGGGCATGTCCATGTCCATGGCAGCGGTGGTTGAGACCACCCCTTAACATTCTGTGATTCTATGATTCTAAAATAACTTCAAGGGATTTTTAATATAAACTTCTTTTACAGACAGGTAGTAAACCCTTCTGTCAGTGACTTTTCCGTCTGCAGTTTTTAAGTCAAGCACAGGTTTATAGAGTATAAAGGAAAAAAAGGTTTATTTTGTGCACTCACAGGCACTAGAACCCAAATCCCACTTTGTAAATGCGGGGATTTTTTCTGTAAGCTTTTGTACAGTTCATGTTATGTAGATGGGAAGAAGGATCATGTAGTCAGGCAGCATGCACTCTGTAGTGAGGAAGGGGCTGCAAAGCATGAGTCACTTCTCAACCAATTTCACAGATACTGTATATAAAGGAAACTCTGTGAAGATTGAGCATCGCCAGATGATAGTAGCTTTATTTTACAGGAGTCCTGTAACCAAAGATGTGTTAATGTTCACAAGCGGAAGGACCTTTGTGACATAAATAGTAGTACATCAGGTTACATTAATTTCACTGTTCATGCTTGTATTTATTTTCAATTAGATGATAAATATAACCTTAACAATATGATGCCATCAAACTATAGAAATAGCTAGTCAGTTTAGGCACTAAAATGGCCTCATATATGGAGGGTTTCTGTAAGAAGAAAAAACCAAACAAACTTCCTTTTGCAAAGCATTCTAACAGGAATAAAAATCCTCTCTTTTGTAATCTCTGAATTTGTTTAGGATTACTTCGGCGAATGTTCTGAGACAGCAATTAAGGACAATGTAGTAATTGTGTATGAACTTTTAGAAGAAATGCTAGACAATGGCTTTCCACTGGCAACAGAATCTAACATACTGAAGGAGCTGATTAAGCCTCCCACAATTTTGCGCTCTGTTGTCAACTCCATCACAGGTATGAAAATACATAATTTCAACAATGACGGCTGCTTAAAAAAAAAGCCCTATCATTCCTCACAGCTAAAAAATAATATATTGGTGAATCTGTGAGGGCACTGTCCTGCCACTTCTCATAAACAGGGGTTGAATAAAAGCAACTCCCTCCATATTTGCAATTTACGCCTGGCCCCTTTGCTGTCCTTGGTGGCACTGTCTGGTTCAGCCACAGCTGCTGAAGTCCCTCAGGAACAGCAGCTCCTAGCACAGTCGGGACATACTGGAGACAGGTGCTGTGGGACTGGGACAGAGCTAACCCCAAGCCTTGAATAACTGAGGGGCATAGGAAAAGGTTAAGCATTTTGTAAGAAATCCTTATAGGAAGGTATATAATCGATACCTAATACATCCTTGCCGGGTGGGAACAGATAGCATGAAGGGAAGCAAATAGCCTGCCCTCATCCTCCACCCTGCCCCCACCGCCGATCAGCACATGGATTCGTATGGGCTTGATTTCAGAACTGATTTCAGGCTGTTGTAAATGGGTCTGTCTTGCAGTGATGAAGCCAAATGTCTGTCAGCTGAGCTGGTGGAATCTGCTTGTCTGGCAAGCGGGTGCAAGGGAGGTGAGCCATGAGGTGTCACATGGGGGCAGAGAGATGCGAGACGGTCGCCTGGACATTGTGTTAGAGAAGGGGAGTAGTTGGGCTGCAGGGCCACACACGTAGTACTTCAGAGGAACTGGTCTTTAAGGTAGTAGATATGGTTTAGTCTTTGAGTGTAAATCTCATCAGTTTTAATTTCTGTTATTTGGGGTTTGGTTAGGTTTTTCTAAATGTGGGTTTGGATGCTAGTATTTACACTTATGAAAAACATGACATTAATGGACTAGATGGACCTCTGTAAGGAGAATTAAGACTACTGAAGCCAAGGGTTGCAGCATCAAATCCTCTTGTTTTATCTAAAGCCTTATTAAAATTCCCTAGGAGCCTAAAGCGCCTGCCCAAGGCAGCCTGCGTCTTGTCACTGTCAACAGCTCAGTGCTGAGCAGATGGAAACAGCAGCCTGAGAGCTCTCCTACCTACCTGGCCTGTCAGCAGTGTGGCACCCTGCAAGGCAGCTGAGGGACAGACACAGCAACTGCTCCTCTTCGGAGATACAGTGGGAGTGAAGAAATGGCTGCAGCTCCTCCCCCCTGAGTTATAGCACATACAGGAGTGGCCTTTAGGAAGGGGTTTTTTTGAGTAACTACTTCTACTAGCTCAAAAGTATTAAAACTTCTGTTTCCTGCCTGCCAGGATAGGGCCTGCCCAGCAGGTTTTGTAGAAATGATACCTGCTGGCTACCAGCTTCTCAGTGAAGCTGTTTCACATGGCAGGACATGCTACCACGTTCATTGTGCTAAAGGGCACAAGCCAGCATGAGCTGTGGCCCTATCCCAAGACCTACGTCTAGCAGAGGGAGTTGTTTCCACTGTGCTGGGATTCTGGTATCAGTCACCTAAGCCTCAGAAGTGTCAGAAGTGGTAAGACCTTTTTTTCCCCTTTTTTAAAGCATCATCAATTTACTTTATAACTAGGTAGCTCAGGAAGCACTTTTCTCATGCTGGATGGCAT
Organism: Oriolus oriolus; assembly: GCA_013400235.1. Taxonomy (NCBI): domain Eukaryota; kingdom Metazoa; phylum Chordata; class Aves; order Passeriformes; family Corvidae; genus Oriolus; species Oriolus oriolus. Next base: position 2,816,324 of record VXBT01010684.1, read on the forward strand.
TGAGAACCAGGAGCCAAGGGTGAGGGCAAGGCAGGCAGGGACAGTGGCATCATTGGTCAGGAGCCCAGAACTTCAGGTAACAGGTCAGGGACAGGATCAAACGATAAGAGGTCATCTACAGCTCAGTGATTGCCAGTAGCATCCACCAGAATGGGACAGGTCAAGCTAGAAAGTCCAGTCTGGGCGCCAGGGTCTGGATTGATTTGGCACATGGCCAGGTGTAGACATGGCTGTCACCTTGATGCTGCTTAGCTCAGATGGGTACCAAGGGTGAGACCCTCAGCCTAACACCAGCTCCAAGCAAAGATTGTGGGAGCCCTCCCTAAGGCTTCTTACACATCTTTCTTGCTAATGACTCTTACCTGTTAATCAGCCCTGAAGTCATCCAGCTAAAACTCTTACAGGAAGGGGGAAGCAGGCTTAAGGCCCTCACAGGGAGCTGTCATGTCTTGAATTAGTGATGAAATCCTTCACAAGATCTAGCCCCACATCTACTCCCACTCAAACCTCCTGCTGACTTGAGCATTGTAGTTTGCTGTGCAAAATATAGTCTGAAAGCTGTTAAGTCTGCACACATGGCTCCAGTGCCTTCACATCACCTCACGAATAATGTTATAGGGGTCCAGGTTCTAGCCTGCATTTCTTGGGGGCAAGCCTTGCCTTGATTTTTAATTTTGGCAGTTGAAACATTCCTTTTGTAATTAATTACTGATTTTGAGTTCCTTCTCATTTTTAAGGCAGTAGTAATGTGGGAGACACACTTCCCACTGGACAGTTGTCCAACATTCCCTGGCGGAGAGCAGGGGTAAAATACACAAACAACGAAGCCTATTTTGATGTCATTGAAGAAATTGATGCGATTATAGACAAATCAGGTAAGATGCCTTCCAAATTAATACTTGTTTCTTGAGTGTGTCTACATGTAGCTAATGATGTTTAGAGAGAATATAATCCAACCTTATTTTTTGCATGTTTTATATACATGAATCTACACCTTAGATAGAAATACTCAATTTAATATTATGTGCTTAAACTTATTTCTTCAGTTTATCTTAAAACAGGAACATGCTCTGGACTGCTTCAAGAACATCCACAAGAAGTATGTTTTCTGTTTGTATATTGATAATCTCATAACAGATATAAATGGAAAAAAAAGTAGTTGAAGTTTTAAATATGATGAGAAAATTATCTCCAATCATTCCTGCCAACAATGTACTGTAGTCCTTAAAGGCCCTCAAGTGAGCAAGACAAAAATCTTTCATTAGCTTTCTTTTGACAGCATGATAAACTTGGTGCAGAATAGCTGGACAGTATTGTTTTCCTTTTATTTAAACTGGAGCCAGATCTTATGAAGCATAATTATACTCCTTTCTTTTCTGTGAATGAAACATATAATTTTCAAATACAAAAGTCTTTTTTCTGAGATTTAACTTTCAGGAGGAACCTGATAACAAGAAAAAGAAGAAAAATATGCAAAAAGAAAACTGCAAAGCTGTGGGCAGGAACCTGCTGTTTGTGCAGTATTGGGGCCAGCAGTTAGCAAGGCTGAAGACTGCAGGACACCCTTTTGTAGTCATATGGGGCAGGGAGCAATGATTATTTCATTCAGTGCTGCTGTTGTAGCAGTGTCAGTGTTGGTTTGGTTCTGTACACCACTTCAGCAAATGCTTTGGCCGCTGTTCAAGTGGATAGTCATAAATAGCTATTGTGCAGCTATTACTCTCCCCATCTTGAAGCTGAAAGAAGGTGGCTCTTATAGGGCCCTTATGGAACATGCTGATGACTGTGTACTGTCCTAGCTCGTTAGGATTCCCAGGAGCAGTGTCAGTGCTTAGTCTGAGAAGGTACAAGCAAGACCATCTTGTACTTCTGTGTGTGTTTCAGGCCAAATCAGTGTGCACCAAGTGTTTAATTTCCTACTGAGGATCTGCTGCAGTAGTCATAGCTACTCTTTTCTGCTCTGATCCCTTGGGGACTAGCAATGCCAGAGCCTTTCTTTATAGCCTTCACTAGGACTAAGAAGTAGATATGGTTGCTCCCCTAGAATAGGGGAGTTATCTTGTTTCATAGGGATAAGGTCGACTGCTTTAAACTGAAAGAGGATCCCTTCTTTTCAAACGAAGTATAAAGCCACCATTTCTCCTTTCCCTTGCCTAGATGAGCCCGTTTCTACCTATCTTCTAAAATTACCTCTGCATGTGCAGCTAATTATTTAGTCCAGAGTCCTGCTTATGCCTTTCTGTACTTGGAGGATATTTCAGGAAATGAGAATTTCCTGGATAAAATGCTTGGTATTCTTGCTTTGGGGTTTGGGATCTTTTGCTACAGATTTATTTAGCATCGAGATGAATATTTAATTTCATTGTTAAACGACCTTTACTTGTGAAAGCCAAGGTTAGCTGCAGCTCTGTGGCACCAACTTACTGCATTTTGACATTGACTTGTTTCAATGTGCTTCAGCTTCCCTGCACCACTACACAACTTGCTAGTTTTCTGGAGGCCAGGGACAGGGATGAAAGAAAAGATTCAGAGCTGGTGTGTTATGAAATTCTTATTCGCTTTTTGTTGGCAACCAGTTCAAGCACATCCAGTACATGTCCTGTGAAACAGCTGGCACAAGTATAATTAACCAATTTGGGACAGGCTGTTTGCTCTGGCTCATGTATTTTAGTAAGCTGCCCAGGACACAGGTAACTAGAATGACCTTTCCTAGCTGGGCTCGGCATGTTGTTGAGTGTTGTGCAAATGTCATCTGTGCCCTCTAGCTGCACTTCACCACATCTGTTAGGCCTTTCATAATAATGTTAAGTCAAGTGTCTTGTTTCTCCCTGCAGGTTCCACAGTCTTCGCAGAAATCCAAGGCGTTATTGATTCGTGTATTAAGCTCTCAGGAATGCCAGATCTTTCTCTGTCTTTCATGGTAAATTCAGCCTATATTTGGGAATCTTAATTGCTCAGGATTTATTTTTCGTAGTGATCAGAGTTAAACAATTTTAAGAGCACTACCACTCTTTCATGTGTTACACATATGAAAAGTAACAAGTTTTGCATTATATTGCAGAAGCTGCATTGTTCAGTAGTTGGAATGGCTTTTGTCTGTACATAAAAATACCCTCACAGGAGCTGCAGTACCAGGTCACATCAGAAATCCATCTAGCTCAGTAACATGTCTCTGATAATGGCTACTCTGAGTCTAAGAAATAGGAATTGGGTGGAGGGCAGTAGCTAGCTCAAACTGCTGGTACTTGATGAGATGTCACTTACCATTTTGCCCCTCCTTCCAGAACCCACGGCTGCTGGATGATGTCAGCTTCCATCCATGTATTCGGTTCAAACGCTGGGAGTCTGAGAGAGTCCTTTCGTTTATTCCTCCCGATGGGAATTTCAGATTGATCTCCTACCGTGTCAGTTCCCAGAAGTACGTTTCCATTCACACTGCTTCTCCAGCTACACCACCTGCTGCTTTCCACCTGAGTAGCAGCACATTCCTCCTGGTTAAGGGGGGAATTTGCATTGTTCTAAAATGCATGTGGCTCAGGTTTTCTCTCATCTGTCCCCACTAAGAGAAGAAAACCATTTTTCAGTGACCTCCAGATACTCAGCAATAATTTTTCAGTGGAATAAATCACACATGACAGCAATATAGGGCTGTTCATTCCTAGTAATCATCGTTGGTGCTAGATGCTTTGTGGGTGATTCTCTGTGTACATGGAGGACTCTGAGCTTCATGAAGAGCAAAAATAAAAGCAAATAAAGCAAAAAAAGTCTAAACTGCAGATATTTGCAAACTAAAGCCTGATCTGACTAGTGGCTCTTCTGAGATTTGGCTCAGTGAGATTACTTAAAAAAAAAAAACAAATGAAAGAAGAGAGAAGAGGAGAAGGTCTTTGGAAGAAAATTAAGAAAATATTTTTTTCCTGTGATTCTCTGCTAATAAAATCACTTCAGTAATGATGCTGAAGAGCAGAGTATCATTTCACTTGTCCCTTCTGAAACAAACGGTTCTAACTTGAACACCTGCCAGAAACACAAGAACTATTTATGAGAAAGTACTTTAATTTCTCAAGCAGAGAAGTAGCCAGGATGCACTCAGCTACTGTCTTCTCTTTTCAGCTTGGTGGCAATTCCTGTGTATGTGAAGCACATGATCAGTTTTAAGGAAAATACTTCTTCAGGAAGATTTGATGTGACCATTGGACCAAAACAGAATATGGGGAAAACAGTAGAAGGAGTTGTCATGACAGTGCACATGCCAAAGGCCGTACTTAACATGAACCTCACTGCTACACAAGGCAGCTATACATTTGACCCAGTTACTAAAGTAAGTCTTAAATTTTTATTTCTTTAAACATTGAGGGTGGCATTACAACAAGTCACCCATCTTGCAGCACACTGGAGCAGTGTTCCACACCTAGTAGAAAACTCCATTCAGCATGTTTATGAATTAAAAATTTACCTTTAAAATTTGCTTTTTGAAACTTAGATACACACCAGTTGTGATTTCTGACTTCGTCAGTATCCTCTTCCTTCCCTTTCTTTTTTTTTCACCCTGCTCTTCCACCCACTAATATTTTTCCTTAGTGGATGCAGCAGTATTTTGCTGATAGTTTCAGCCACAATATATTTTGCAATCTACGTTATGAAAACATATTTATATGAAGAAAATGCACTAGCTTTGAAAATAGGTAGCCAGAAACACTGGGAGCAGGAGATAAGAAAAAAATTTCTTCCAGAAGACACACAGGAAGATAAAGTGTCTGAAAAAACATATCTTGGGCTCCTGCTTTCTTGCCTCTGAGTTGGGGTTTGAAACCTAAATTTCCTAAAGCTCCTGAAGCCTTTTAGTACCCAGGAGTCATTTTGCTGAAAAGCAGTTTGAGCCAAACCATTCTGCTGGCTCTAATACTGCTCTGAGCTTTCTGCTGCCCTTGGAATATCTCAGTCAGGAATTGATTAAAATTGTTAGGGAAAGCTCTCCAAGTAGCATTTTGTTTCAAAACCAATAGACTTTAAAAGAAAAACATCAACAAAAACACTTAATGTGTGCTTTCCTCTGCGCAGAAATAAATTTTACTGTGTTTTTAATCAAGAGTTGGGATGATCAGGTAGATTGAAACTGCAAAAAATTGTAGAAGCAGAGAGAACTGAGGTTTTTCTGCATTCATCAGTTTATGATAAGAACAAACGAACCACCTCTTGTGGTTGAGTAAAGGGCCTGCTTGGTTCCATGTTTCTCCAGAGTAAGAATCAATGGCAAACAAGTGAGCCTTAAGAAGGTCTGGCTTAGACATCTCCTTTGGTCCGGTGCCTTGCTCCTACCCTCGTCATTCTTGTGTTTAAGTTTCTGTGATCTTTGTGCTGGTTTCTGTCTTGGCTTGATGGATCCAGCTGACCCAAACTGATATCAGGGTCAATCATCCTTAGCAAAGGGAACAATACCTTCTCAGTGCACAGACCCACAGGAACAGTGACAGGGTGAATGAACGACCCCATATACCTGCAGGAGCCCTCTCACAGCCAGTGAGGTAATTCTCAGGGCTGCCAGGCTACCCTCTGTACCCAGCCTGCAAACTAAAAGCTGGACATGAACTTGACCTCATAGGTTGTTTCCTAGAATGCTATTACTACTATTCTCTCCTTCCTGACAAGGTGCTAACGTGGGATGTGGGCAAAATTACCCCTCAAAAGCTACCAAACCTGAAGGGCATAGTGAACCTGCAGTCTGGAGCCCCCAAACCAGAGGAGAACCCAAGTTTAAACATCCAGTTCAAGATACAACAGCTTGCAATTTCAGGTGAGTAGAGTGGTGTTACATTAAATTGGTGCTGGCAGAATGAGTTGTAGTAGGAAATGAAGTGGGAAAGTGTTAGTCATTTAATTGGAGATGCAGATCTGAAGTCGGCTTGGTCCAAAATGATAGTCTGATTTATCCAAACCTGACAGTTACCCTTGCTGGAAGATTCCTTTGATAGGAATTGTGAATTCCCAGTGGTTTTTCTCAAGAAAGACTGTGAGAAGTAACAGAAGAATGGATTCTTCTTTGTTGACTACTGCATTAAACATGCAAATGTGTCCTTTTAGTGAAGACTGACGGATGATGATTTAGGGTGCTGCTCCTGAATTGCTTTAGCCTTGTATCACTAAAGCTCTTTCTAATGGTCATAAAAATACATTAATTTTGAAGAATGCCCTTCTTATTCTTTCCTTCTGTAGCTGGTTAGTTTTTCATCTTTAAAACAATCTGCAAGTAAAAGTAGAATGAAGTCTACAGAGTAAGTGCAAAAGTAAATTTAAAGCAGACAAGGCCTCAGTCTGTAAACACTTAAATCATGTGAGCTATCCATGTGTAAAATACTTCTCCAAGCAAGCTTTGCAGGATTAAGGCTCTAACGGTGCAAGGACTCACATTTGGGGAGAAGGAGGATGACTGCAGGCAGTTGATGAGGGTTGGTGGTAGTTCATGTGGTACCCTTCTGGACAGGTAGCAGGCTATGGTCTTCTTGGGCCCTAGACTACTGGATTAAATAACAGTTCTTGTGTAAGAACAGAATCCTGTGGTTTCCTCTAAAATAGTTTTAATCTAGCAAGAGAGGGTTGGTCCAGTGGCTGGACACCAAAGATAATGAACCTGTGAGAAAGCACAGAACAACCTTGAGCCGTAGGTAATTAACAGCTACTGGCCTTCCTCAGGGAATAGCAGAGGGATTTCTGGTTCTTGCAATTACGACTTGGAGTGAAAAGAATTCTGAAACTTCTCCTTTCCTTCATCTCACTGATGGGAAATGAGTGCAGAGTACAGGAGCTGTGGAAGATACTCGTTTGTTCCATAGTTCATCTCTTGGAAGGAGGATGTTGGCATGTGGAGTAGAAGAGAAACAAGGTGTTGCCCTGCCAAGACAGCTATGATTAGGTGACAAGAATGTTCTCATCTGCCGCTTCAAACCAGATGAACTTGTGAAAGAAAGGAGAATGAGCTTCCTAACCAATCCTAACGTGCTTCAAGACAGCCGGACTTCTAATCAGACTGCTGTGATTCCTAGCATTCTGCTTTTAACTCTGTACTTGTCTCTGTTTTTTCAGGACTGAAAGTGAATCGCCTAGACATGTATGGAGAAAAATACAAGCCTTTTAAAGGTGTCAAATATATTACGAAAGCAGGAAAATTCCAAGTCAGGACATGAGAAGATGCTAAGAGGAAATTCCCCTTAAAAAAACTTGACTGCTTAGTGACTTATGTTGGTTAGGTGCCAATTAATTAATAGACACTGATTAGTTTGGGATCAAAGCATTTGTGCACAGCAGCTCTTAAAATGAAAGCATAGCTTAGTTTTTCTTAATAGGGCTTTAAAATAAGGTACTTTTTTTCTATTACACTTTCACTCTTTTTTTACTGAATTGTTGTGCTGGTGAATAGTTTGATATGGGCAACCCACAAAATGTTGCGAAACACTACACTGCCAGTCAGATACCAAAGCCCTGAGGTCAAGCACATTCTGAAGGCCAGAGAGGCTGCTGGAAAAGTCTTCTGGTGGCATGTTTTGCTGCTGCAGCCGCCTGCAAAGAAAGCTCAGTTCCACCCACAGCCAGCTGCAAGCTGGCATTCTACAAAGCAGCACATAATCCCTTCAGAAATGGAGAGCAGCAGTGAGAGGGGCAGGGGTCTCTACATTGCAAGTGTCACTCCTGAAAAAGCTTCTGATGAAGTAAAAAAATAATTTCTGTGTTGTTTACAAGAAATCGCCTTTCTTAAGAAGCATTTGCCTTAATCAGCTTTCATTTCTGCCATCTGCAGATGAGCTGATAAAAATAACATCCTGCATTAAATCTGGGAGGTGATTGTTGCTTCAGTAATCCACTTTCTTTCCATTCAATCTCATCATCCCCATCATTTTTTTTAAGAATACAGTCGCAGAGAGTGAGATCTATTTTTTATGTGAAGCCTTTGCTTTGATTTAGATGTTCCACTTGTTTGAAGTGGATGCCACCAGATCTGTGCAGTGTGTACCTTCGAGCGTAGCTTTTTAGATAGCACAATAGAAGTGTCAAGTGTATTTAATGGTTGTGTGCTTTAATGTTCTGAAATAAAGGGAACTCTACTGCAAATATGTCTCATCTTATGAAATGTTCATGCTCTTGAAAACAAATCATGATGCTCTTAAGCTGGAGGCATCTGATACACAATTAAACGATGACTGTTTGCTACTTCTATACTGAACATGATCACTGTGTGCTGCGTAGAGTTTAAAAAGGCTGGTAGGAGCATGACAGGAAATGTCCCTTTCATATTTTTTATTTTTAAATGGAGGGCAACTATTTATTTATGGTTATTTCAAAGATTCAACCGTCATAGCAAAGCTAACTGAACTTCTTGTTCTACACCAACAAAAACATCTTTCTAAACCAAAACATACTCTACTGTAGCTATCAGGTTCCAAACCATGCATTTGGTCAGTATTAATTAAGGGTGGGATACTGGAGACCCTTTATTTCTCTAACCTGTTTGGCTTATAAATTGGTGAGTAGGTACTAGCTTTGCTTCAGATAAAGAGTAGGAACTAAAATAATTTAGTAGTCAAAATTTCAAAAACTATTCAGTCTGAAAAGAGGAGGGAAAATCCATCTGAACTCTGGCAGCAAGTCAGTAAGGAAAGAAATAAGCATACACTCTCTATTTGTAACTTTGCATCTAATAAGACCTTCCATTTGTGTAGACGCAACCCTGGTTATTAAAAGCTACCAACCTTCTAGTCTGCCTTTTTCAACTGGAGAAACAGCCATCCATTCAATACTCATCCTACAGTTCTGCTCTGTGTCTCAGCAAATGGCACCCTTCAGTTACTGTAAGTGTAGAGGAAATCTTGTCTTCAGAGGTAACTGATAACATTTCAAGCTGAAGTCTGAGCAGCTGGAGCTGCTCTCTGCATTAGCAGCCTGGAAATGCAGCGCCGTGGCCTTTCAGAGCTGACACCCTTCCTGAGCTAGGACTTAAAGAAGTGTCAGAGTTCCAGCCCCGAGCCCCCCGCTGCCTCCCGCGTGTGACAGAACAAGCCCCGCCCGCCCGCGGGGCCTCGGGCCCCAGGGAGGCTCGCACAAAAGCTTCTTGGGGGGAAAGCCTGGAACCGTTCTTCCCAGTTCATCACCAGAACTCGCTGCCAGCAAGAACTGCACTCACCTGGTAGGAAACCAGCCTGGGCATGGAGATGTGTTTTGTCAAGGACATGGTTGTAGTGTAAGGCTGATACCTTTCCTTGTACATGTGCTGGTTTCCTGCTGTAGCTCCAAACACAAGAAGCTCAACTGCAGAAGGGGGCCTGTGTTCCTGTTGTGTTTTGAAAAAAAAGAATTTACCAGCACCTCTATGAAGAATAGAGCTTAGAGAATTAGAGGATGTCATCGGCAAGGAGTTACACTGCCAAGTTTTGGTTTCCCCTTCTCCATGTGTCCAGCTCTGGGAGTGCTGACAAACGTGGTTGTAAGGGTCTCATCTTCTCTCAGATATGGAGAGAATTGTGTGAACAGTACAAAACTCTGAGTTTTACACATTATTACTAAATCCCAGGTGCCTTCTGGCACTATGGAGCTACATTTGGTCCTACAGTACCAGTAAACATTGGTTCCACCAAGTCAGAACATTGTGTGCTGGTAGAAATTTTTAGCAAGAAAAAATGTTTATCAGAGTGAAGGAGTAAAAGAAATACAACAGTGGTTTCATGCTAATCACCTTGCACTCAATTTGAGAAATAAAATTCAGATTAACAAGATGCTGGTCAGAGTAGCAGTTCTTCCCTTACTGACAGGACCAGGCAAACCCCATTTCGAATTCTCAGAATACAGCAGATTACTGTCACGCCTCAGGAAAATCTCCTATTTTCTCCCACTGAACACAGCTTCCAGTAAGTTCTTTAATTACTAGTTTGACAGGCACAAAGACAAAAAACCCTTTGTTTAATCTTCTCGTGTTTGAGAAATTCTGCACATTTTTCTGTTCAGAACATGTAGAAACAACTGTTCTTTGGTTTAGCTTTTTGCTGCTCTTCTTACAGCATCATCCACTGCTCTATTATCATTAACACTCAGAAGCTGACATTTGTACAAATGCATTTTTATTGTTTTAACAGAACCAAAGAAAGGTTGAAAATATTAGACTATACAATACATTTTGGTTTATAAACGAAGTTTTATAGTGGTAAAACATTTCTAAGTGACATTCGTGGTCTTATTCAAATTTTTGCTGCACTTCAGGTCCAAAGACCAGTAGTGTTCAAAAATGCAGTAACTGCATAAGGTGGACAAGTATCTCAGCTTCTATAAACAGTTTGAGAACTTAGAGCAAACATTCTGGAAGAATATCAAAGGCAACCATGATTCATAACTTTCCTGCAAACATTCCTCAATAAACAAAAAGTGATCTTTGGCATAAACAATTATGTATTAAAGGCATTAGTAATATTGCATTAATATCATTCAAGCAACTAAACAGTGATGCTAAAATAATAATAATAAAAAAAAAATCTCACAGAGAAGCCTGGATGGGGGGGGGCGGAAATGAAGGGATGTGAGAGGAGCATTGAAAAGCACTATAGGAAGACTATTTAGAAAATCCCTTTAAAATAATCCCTACTTATTCAGTGTTATTTACTATTAAATAGAAATTACTACATTAAAATTACGTTAAAGATCTGGTATAAACCAACCAAATGCATCCAGGTTAAGGCTCTGGCACCCCTTCCTTCCTCTTCCTGTTGCAGGTAATCGCAGGAAGAGAGTACTCAGGAAAGATCCTAAGTACCACATATTTCATAATACCCAGACACAAAGAGCAAATTCAAGACGAACACGCGCCTTCTCTTGCTGAGGTCAGTTTGAGGCAGTTGTATTATCAACAGTTTAACTTCCCTTTTTTTAGATAACAGTGCAATGAAGGGGGTGGAGGGGAGAAGGTCCAAGTGTAGGATAACTGTTGCAGGCAGGTAGAGGACAGCTGACTGCTGTGTCTCTTCCTTTGAGCTGTTAAGACTGAGAAGTTTTTCCATAAGGACACTTCTGTTCAAGGTGGTTTGATCGTGCAACAATTCTCAGCAAATTAAGAGGGTATTATGAGGTCAGTGCTGATTTGGGCAAAAGTCTGCAAGTAGTCCTTGCAAATGTAGAAACTCATTCTCAAACAAGTTTTGCATTCTATGGGGCAATTAAATGAATGTTTATGAATATATATATATATGAAGGCATATTCAATTATGGAAGGATAAAACATCACAAGTCTATTTTAGTAAGGGGAGGGAGTTTGGGGGGGTTTTACCATTGTCATTTTGTTTGGGATTTTTTAAAGATACAGGAACAATTTGTTCAATTCACTGTTACTAGAACTTGAAAAAGAGATTGTGAGACTCCAAACTCCACAAGCAGTAAAAATAATGAGGTATGTGCAGCACTAGGAACCACCATTTGCTGGTAGCCACCAGACTACCTGAAGAGGGCTTCATGTCCCAGCAGAGCTCAGGTTTCAAAAAGCTTATGCATTATTGGAAACAAGAGCAGTGAAGCTAAAGGTATTTTTTAACTGAATATCTTTTAATTTCCACCTTGAGCGGTTGGAATTCCATCAGCTGGGGGGAAGAGGGAAATAACAATTGCATGTGCTCAGTTGGTTTTCAAAAAGAAAAGAGCCAGCATGTGGCATTTTCTGGTCCTGGACATGCAGCTAGGTTAAGAGAACCAGGATTTTTCAGCTCAATACGTTGCTCAGTTGAGCAAGGAAGGAGTTCCATAATTTAAGGTCTCCAGCCATACGGCTCAAGCTGTCAACAGTGTGGCACTAACATCCTCTGCAAAACCTTTCAGTACAGTACGAGAGTTCTGGAATGCCTGCCTACAGGGTGGCAGGAGGGGGACAGAGACAGCTCCAGTTTCTGTTAAAGTTCTGTTACCAGGCAAGAATCAAAAGCAAAAAAAATAGCATTTCAGACATGGAGTTTTAATCCTCAGTTTACAACTGTTCTGCTGTCCCACCTTCCCCCTTTTAATTAAAAACCCCACACCTTCCATCATTTCTGCATGGTTTTAGAACAGCCAGTTAAAATCCTGTTGAAAAGTTGAATGTTTCTATATCATTGATTGTCCCTAAAAAACTGCCAAGTAACCAAGTGTCCTAAACTCTCAAGACAAGCTTAAAGTGAAGTCCATGTTCTATATCATCACATGAAAACTACTGGAATATACAGTGCATAAATGAAATGTGCTTCTGGGAGTACAGAATTCTCTAAGAATCTTGAACAGAAAAAAGAAAAAAAAATTAAATTATAAGAACTGTCTACTGTTGGCAGCAAATTAGAGGTGTTGGATATCAAATGTGTTCCAAAGACATTTGAAATACATTATCTTATAACTCATACCCTTAGAATGGGGCATTAGCATAAGCTAATCTTAAGCTCATGTATGCAGCACCTTTTGCTGTTAATACAACTCTTCTGTTTCCAAAAAAAGGCATTTTATGTTACAGGAAACAATACTAATGTGCCAAGTATTTACTGATACCATGGGGTCTTTCTGACCCAGCGAAGAGTGAATCCAGCATCTGTTCTTATCTTAATGGATGCTGCTTCAGCTTCTCTCACAGTTTCCTTCACAGACTGCATGAGATTCTGGGCATTATGAACCAACATCTCCGTTGCCTGTCAAGAAGAAGAAGAACTTCCAATATATCAGTAAATAACATGATTAGGACAGCAGCATGTAAATTCTGTGCACAAACACTCCCAGTACAAATATATTAAGTCTGCTAATTGCTGAGTTAAACTATGAAAATGCAAGTGAAGTAACTGTCCCTGGGAACCAGCAAATGTTATCCTGATTAAAACAAAACTTTCCTGTTCCTCACTGTATATTTGTGCAAAATCTGAATAAAAGCTTAATGTCACTAAGTAGAATAACCTCTCTCAGAAGCCAAAGCAGCAGCATTTCTCCTGAAAAGATGCATTTGGAAGGTAACTGAGCTGCAGGGACTCAGAGATGATGTTGGAAAATAAACGTTTCCCCTGGAATCCACCCGAGGGCGCCCCTGCCCCTCCCAGGTCCAGCCTGCGGCGTCTTGCGGCGATGAGTCCTTCCTTCCCTCGGCTTCTTACCGGCAAAGCAGGAGATTAACAAGTTCATCGCAAAACTGGAACTTGAGTGGCTTTTTGGCTCGTTCCTCTATTAAACTGTAGCGTTTGAGCCAGAAACAAAGGTGCTGTACAAAAGTTATCTTCCCTAAACAGCTGAGGTAAGCTTCAACATCAAGTTCCCAGAACACATCTGATAGAACAGGTTGTATATATGTCCCCAGAAAAGTGATCAGCAATTCCGTGCTACCATCAGCCTTTACACTTCTTACCTGTTCTGACTCTTCATCACTGATGTTAGTTCTGCCCAGCATGGTAGCTTTGACAGTGGAGAGAATTTTCAGCTGTGTACTGATGGTTGGGATTCGCTCACAGACCTAATAGGGATAAAAACCACTTCACATTGGAAATTGAACCAATACATTATGCATCCATTTTTTTCAGATAAACGTTCTTATTTTCTTTTACTATTAGAAAATGAATGAGCATAGAGGTGATCCTACAACTATCTGATAAATATTGGTAGGATATTTGAATCTTATTTTACTTGGTTTGGGAATATTTGGGATGGAGCCAACATTTTTCTGTTCTTCCAGATACTCCTCAAAGGTCTGCTTGCTTAGGAATAGCATGATGTATGTGTATTTGGCTGAGACTGACAAAACTTAGAAGTGTTGCATTTCTGGTACTATTCTTTGATGCAAAGGAATGAGTGAATGAAATACAAAACAGTGCAGACTTAGGACAGATCAGTATTTGTAGCACAGTATTTTTTCAAAAGCTCTTTTCGACATCAAAATATAGCTTTACAGAACATACATTCACATAAATATATATATACACACACATTCTTACACGATCTAAAAACACAGAACTTGACAAAACTTTACAAGCCAAGGGAAGATACCCATGATTTACTGGCACGACTCCTGTGCCCACCCCCATTGAGAGAGCAACAGCAAAAGCAGCATGTGAGGCATTCCCAGTTCCCTCGTTACCTGTAGGAGGTTTGTCCTAATGCGCTTGTCCGTGCACTGCTTGGCCACCTCCTTGGCGAGCCGGGTGACCTCGTCGGACGCCTTGGCGATGTCCTTGGCGCACTGGATGAGGGCGCGCTTGTTGCCGCTGCCGCCTCTGACCAGGCGCGACATCTCGGCCATGAGCAGCGCCATGCGCTTCGCCGCCGCGATGATGTCGTTCCCCTGCACGGAACAACACGGTCACTGCTCCTGCCAGGACGCTGGCAAGTCACTGCTCAGCAGCAGTGCACGTTTGGGTAGGAACGTTCTGAAGGAGTTAAGGATGGAAGAACCATTTGTAAACACAGAAGAGGTTTCTTCGAGGTACAGGGATGATCTGTACTAACTACACGTTTCTGAGATTTTTTGTCTTGACACTCAGGGAAAAAGCTCACTTAAAAACTGAAAAAGAAGTTGTAAAGTGTTAGTTTGTCCATGAAATGAGTTACTGTTCTGCTGACTAGATTTTAAGATAAAACATGTTAATTAGCATTGGAAATTCCAGATTTCCCCCCAAAAAAGACTTCTTTTAAAGTTTAAAAAAAAAAGTGCTAAATAACCTTTTAAACCAGTTGTCATAACAGTTGAGCATGAAATTTGCAGTGGCATCTGAAACTGAAGTTGTTAAAGCGTCAGCTATGCTACTAATAATGCTAAAGGATAAATGGAAGAGAATCTGACATATAAAACTTTTGTCACCGGTAATGTGGAAATGAGATGCAACTTTTACTTTTTTAAAAGTTATCCCTTGAAAATAAGTCTTTTTTGATACAATTTCTCCCTTTAAAATAAAGCCTCCAGGAGAGAAGAACATGGTAGTTCAAAAGATAATCTAATGATATTTCTTATATTAAAATCAAGATTTCTTGTACATCAAAAATTACAGTCAAAGAAATACATCTGAGAAATATTTGAAATGTGAATTAATTGTGACCAAGGCAAACCCATTTCTTATACACTGTTCCAAAGAGAAACCTAATGCAAGGGAAAGCAGACCTAGCTGATTGTTAGTAGTCTGTCAGTATATTTAGTATATTTATATTATTCCCTTTTGTAGAAAGTTGCTAGTCAAAAGTGATCTATTTAGTCCCTTGAAGCATTCCTGTTGTGTGGATGAGATATTAGTGGAGTGAGTTTAAGTATTAGCAGACTCTTTCCCTGGAATAATCCCACAGATAATGGGGGATAAAGTTCAGAGCAAAGAGTACACAGTGAGAACCCAGCTGAGCCAAGGTCTCCTCTACCCTGTGCACACACTTCTGGGACTCACTACAAGCAAGTTCAAGAAGATATCCCAGGCATTTACAGGTGACACAAACTATTCATTACTGTGACCTATTAGCTAAACAGTTTGCTACTATAACCAGTTAGGATATAAATGACATAACACAAAGCTTTTCCATGTTTTCACGTAGAAGGATCAATGTCTAACAAGTTATCCAAGCACCAGAATCTGAAAAGGACAAGAACATTTTTAAAACTCTTTTTATTAAAATGGTTTAGTATAACTACCTACATAAGCATACACACACACATACATATGCACACACCCCTAACTTTTGTTTGTTATGGGACACCAACCTTATTTTTTGCAGCATGCTATGAAAAGTGACCAGTCTTGCAAACATTTGTGCTTAGACAGAAGACAGGCTACTCGTGAATGTCTGAACCTCATGTTAGATTTCCACTGGTTTCAAATAGACAGGATCTCAATTCAGCAGCTAATAGCATTCAGTGCAGCTTCTTCAGAACAGAATTCTCTCAAGACCAGCATTTGCAATACAGGCCAGTGCAAGCCAGCAGTCAGGCAGTCTCTTCCATAAACCACTGCCATACAAAGCCATTCCTTGTTGGAAGGGATGTTAATTGACGGCATCAATTGAGGCCAAGCACAATAGACACCTTAAATGACTTCTTGAATTCTGTATATTCTGCTGTATCCGGAAGTCATTAAGAAACCATTAACCATGGCTTCCCAGGTAGCCCACATGAATGGAAAAAGGAACCGAAGGGGAGGAAGACAATCCCTATTACAATTTGAAAACTGCCATAACAAAGAAGACCAGGCAGATGCAAAGGGAGAGGAAGTCTTTGAATATTAATAAGTGACCCCAATCAAGCTTCAATCCGGCACTGACAAACAGATCTAGCAAACTCGTGAAGCCACTCTCAGTCCTTAAAACGAAGTGCAGACACACTTATTCATTCAGGATGGCGGGGCCCAGCAGGGATCAAGAGTGATGCAAATGTGTCAGCGTTCCAAGTGGCCGGATGCACGCGGATCAGTCCCCGGGGACTCAGAAGTACCTTACTAGACCACTTGGTTGCTTCCCGATGTAGAGACTGAGCGGCAGCCAGAATGGGCTGGTTAACGGGCTGATTGGTTGGCATTAACAGCAGCTCAGGCTCGTAATCATCTTCAATGTCATAGGGGAGAGTGAATTCAACATCTGCATCATCCTCCTCATCTATATCTACACCAGCCTCAGCCGCTTCATTAATCACAGTCACATCAGGCTTTGCAGTTGGCAGCAAGGGTGGAGAAACAGGGGACAGTTAGTACACGAAGCAGAATTTGGTAGAAGAGCACAAACTGAGCAGTTTTAGTGACCAAAACATCCTCTTGGCCTCTCAGGATCTGAGAAGGCAGCTCTAGGATCAGGTCAAGGGGAGGAGGGGAAGGAATATAATATTACCGGAAAGAAACAGTTCACCTGCGGACCAGTTACCAAAAGTATTAAGAAGTCACAATTCAAATATGCAGCAACATTTTCCATCTGAGCATTCAGCTTGTACAGAGAGAGGCTGACCCACAGAACAACATTTTACTGGCAAGTCAACAATGAAATGAATGGATTTTCTGTCTCAGTGGAAGCCGTTCTGACTGCACAGGAGCAGGCACAGCAGCTGATGACTGTGGTATTTGTGCAGATACAAAGCTTTGTTTGGAAGCCCATTCATGTGTGTGATAAGAGCAGATAGCAGCAGGAGCACAGAAAAACCACTGACACTGCTTGCTGTAGAGTAACAAAAAGAGATGGGATGGGAGACACTGTAGAAGCAAGTACTGAGGTACCACACAGAACATGTAAAAGAGCAGCACTGGGTTGGAAAAAGAAGAGGTGATGTTGAATGCCATGAATACTGTGAATATTACAGTTCTTAAAGAAGACTGAAATGGAATTAATTAAAAAAGAGGATTATGAAACATATGATATTGTTTTGCCACAATATGTTGTATCCATTACCTTCAAAAAAAAAAAAAAAAGAAAGAGGGTTCGAGCAAATAAATTGTTAGAGAAGATCTCAAAGAAGAGGTAAGAGGTATAACAATACAGACATTAATAAGACAGCAACATTTCAATACAAAAATAGTCTACAAAAATAGTATTTGTTCAACTAAAGCCAAGCGTGATAAAAGTAAAGGTACCCTTACCAAAAACTGTGCATTTGCAACTGTGTTTTGCTTAAGATATGGCCTTTTGTAGAAAAAAGAAACCATCTAGGTCAACAACATACAAGAATTTTGGAAGTTTTAACACTTGTAAGGCCAAATCAATTCACCTTCAAAGGCAGCTTTTATTTAAGTCTTAATCTAATGAAAAGTATCCAAATATCCTTCATTTTCTTATTTATCCAAATGAGGGGGGAGCCAGGGAAATTAAAGCAATAGACATTGTTCAGCTGGTGCTCCATGAGAAAAATGGAGTACATAAAAGCCCAGAAGCCACTCAGTGAAGAGGAGCTTTTGTAAAGAAGGAGAAAAAACAGATTTTCATTCTTAGAAGAATGAACAATGTTACCAACATTTTTTAAAGACTAAGTACTTATTTACTCATTCCCCACTTTACTACAGGTACAGTACCAGTAGACTAAAGTGATTCTGCAAAAAGGCAAAAGACAGTTGACACACACAGTCTGTTGGGACTTCATATGAGCAAGACCTTACAGTTCTGTTTTTCCAGGTCTAACCCATATTCCTCAGTAGCACTGTCCATCAATCCCTCTTCCAGCCAATCAGGTGAGTTCAGAGACTACAAAAGTGTTTTTAAAACTTCTTATCCCAGCACATACTGTGAGAATAACTAAACTCCTATTGCTAAAATGATACTGCTAAAAAAGAATTAGAAGGACAATTGCCAGGCTAACTTACTGGTTTGTTGGTCTCAGATTAAAGAAGCAGCAATGAACACAGTGTTTTAGAATCTAAAGTCACTGAGCTCTCTCATAACCAGCAAGGAGTTTTAAGGACTGATGCTTGGCTTTGCACTATTTAATTTAGAATGCATATAGTATATATATGTGGTAAAAGCATTTTATTACCTACTCTATGTATTGTTTAGTTACCAGTTCTGGGATTCCAACATCAAAACACTTTTAGGAAACTGACATTAAGGCTTTTAGCCTCAAAATTACCTTCCGAGATCACTAATACATTCCAGTACTGTCCCTTTAGTAATATAAAAATGTGTTTGGTATATCCAGAAGTATGGAGAAAATAGAGCTTTTGATTTTGTATAAGAGACACCCAAACATACTTGCAGAAACTTCTTTTGTATTTTATCTGTACTTCCAAAACAGATGTTCCTTTAGCCCATAGCACTGAAGTTGATTCTGTAAGCTATTCAAGTTTGTCTCCTTACTCACCACCTAATTTAGCGCAGAGAAAGGGTGAGATTTTAAAAGTCAGATTCTGACCCTTTAATTTACACTTGCAGAAGCCTGAATCTCTGAAGTTCTTACTCAGCACTCAGCTTCTGCCAGAGGAAAAATGTAGCTCTTGGGGGAAGGAGATAAGAGAGAAAAGCAAAACAAAGTGATATTAGCATTTATGAGACCGAAAAATTCACATTTCTTTGTCATAGCACTGAAACGGGAAGGTAATTCAGGATTTCGACCTTAATAGAGAATGTGACTCACTCCAGAAAACAATGAGACCAGGCCACCTGTATGTGGTCATTTTTCCCATCATAAATGCATCAGATTAACTGCAAAGTACCTTGCCGCTTCCTCCACAATTAAGACTAACCAGCTCATGATTCTTGCAGCTGGCATCTGCACCATCCATACGGATTTTTCCATACAGACTTTTCAAAGTCACATAAATATAGCAATCAGCTTGTCAGCCTGCACAGGCATAAGTATTAGTGACTCTCTAGGCAATACCAGCACCAAGAATCACAAACAGCTTAGCATACAGGGCATATTTTTGTCCCCAGGGGTATGTTAATAAAGCATTCTAGCAATTCTAAGTATTAGAATAGTTGACCCTAGCTCACTCTGAACTTGAAAGGGTTTCTAATTCCCCCTACAGCAGTGTTTTTACTATTTAGTCTGTGAAAGACACTGTCATAAGATGAAACACGCTGATCCTGAAAATAAAAATAAAAGAGAAGCCTTTTAGCACAAAACACTTACAACAACTTCTTACCTTGCTAGACCATTTCCGGGCTTCATCATGCAACTGTCTAGCAGCCATCATCATGGGTTGATTGATTGCTTCTCCTGCTTTTTGCTCTGGGAACTCTTCATCCTTTTCTTCAGGTGGTGGTGGTCTGGGCGGGGGAACCTCACCCTCTGGCAGCGGTGGTTTCGGAGGAGCGAGCTCGTCTGTCAGCTGAGGAAGGCAAACATCAGTGCAATGAAACAGAGCAAAGACTGAGTAAAGGGTGGTGTCATGGCAAGACATGGCTGTGTGACCTCAGGTCTTTTTCCAGTTTTTCAAGTGCATCCTGTTAAAGAAAATACCATGTTTTAATCTTTCCTTTTGAATGCTGGATTGGTATTTTTTAGACTTGAGGCTACTTGTATGCATGGCTGGCCAGACAATACCTTTTATTTCTAAGGAATAATAATATACTTAGTTATCATTGATGTGTGGAGTACACTGAAATTATTTAAGGAATAATAATATACTTAAATAATTTCAGTGTACTCCACACATCAATGACAACTGCATATTTTATTACAAACTAGCTGCACTTACATGAAGGTGCTCAAGGTCAGGAGGAGGAGGAGGAAAATCTGGTTCCTGAGGCTGGAAGGCTTCTCTGACTTTGGCCACAGCTCCCAGAATTTTGTATCCAGAATCCAAGAAACGCTTCTGCAAACCTAAACAAGAATTCCATTACCAGTTTAATACCAATTTAATAAAATCAGTAATGTTTAGAACACTACCCCCAAAAATTACTTCTAAAATGTACTGTGCCAAGTACACTTGTATTTGTGTTTAAAAGCTACCAAATTGTTTACAGTAGACTTGCATGTTTGAAATACTAGTGTCATATGTAACATGCATAAAATAAAGCCTTGGCTGAATAATGATCACTATCAATAGCCAAAGTAATTCCCTGAACAACTTTTAGAATAAAAAAAAAAACCATGTAATTTTTTTAATATAAAGTAGTACTACTTAAAACTAGTAACAAATACATCTAATTAAGGATATGAAACCGCATATCATACTAGAATGCTGAATCCTTTTTCCTTGAATATGCCAAAGGCCTTTGATTGCATTTTAGAACACCAGGATGCATCAGTTAAAGGTGTGAGCTTGATTTCATCATTCTGAGATGTAAGTGTACACAATATTTACATAAAAGGAGATACACAGCTGTATAAGAAAAAATGAGCACTACTTCACATCATCTCCAGTCACTAAAAGGCACATTTTAAATTAGCTGACTGAATCCTTACCAGGATCAGAAATGTTGCCTGCCACAGCTTTAGCATCCATTACCATGGGTGATATAGTTTTGCTCAGCTCATCAGAGGCTGCTTTAACAGCCTCCCGGAATTTGGGGTCTTCTGAGTTTTCCACCTCCCGTTTTGCAACCAGCAGGATGCGGTTTGCTCGTCTGGCAATGCTGGTGGCACCAGCTACCAGCATCTGAGGTTGCATGTTGGCCATTGCAACTTTGCATTTATCCAGGTCCTTCTTAATAGCCTCTTCTGATGCATCCAACAGAGATTTAGTATCAATGGCTTCATCCACCAACCCTAGAATAATAGTTAAGTGGAAAGGGATTATGTGGTATTCCAGAAATAGTTCCAAAACAGAAAAGTAAGTATTTTAAAATTGGGGTGTGGGAAAGAGCAGAGGAGGGCATGGAAATCAGCCCAAATGTACTACTGCAGTTTAACCTCTGATTCTGTTGTACCTCTGTGACAGTAACTGTGGTGAAGCTTTTAATGACACCCCAAGCTCCTATTCTTCTACCATGGAATGTTGTTTCAGTCAAGAACTGGCTTACACTGTATATGCAGCAGAGATTCTTTCTTCACATCAAATTTCTTTAAGCATATTCAGTACTCTTTGTACTCTCCCATTCATTCCAAAGGAAATATCCCTCTGGCTGTGCTTTTTACATAGGGGTGATTCATAGAGACAAGGCAGCGAGATTTAAAATACCCAGGATGTAATTATTGGGATGAAGGAGGAGGTCATATACAGTCAGCTGTTCAGCAGGTCAGTGCAAAGGATCTGCAGTTGGGAAGGACTGAAACATTTCAGTGCCTCAGCAGGATCAGTAGCTTTGTCTTATTCTCTGCGTTCATCGAGCTGTTACAATATTTTGAACATGTTTTCTTTCCTTCAGTTAATTATCTGTCCTATTTCAACATGCCAAGATTATACAGGAGAAAACCTCAAGCTGTCACAATGATATACTGCTAGAATAGCAGCTGCAATAAAAAATGATGGTATTCTGATTTTCCCACAAAAGAACTAAAGCAGGATTTGCTCCTCTACAGCTCAGTATTAAAAGATAAGAAGCCAGCTATTTTGTGTATCCTGTAACACATACATATTCCTGGAGTCAGAGAGCACATTCCCACTTCTCTTAATTTATTTTTAATCAGTCATTGTTCTTTGCATGTTTCATCAAGCCAAACAGAATGAGAAAAATCTATACAAGCTAGTTAGCCATAGTAGGATCTTCAACAAAAATTCCTACTTTACCTGTCATTTTTTCTACATTATCAATCCATTGGTTTTTCATGGTCTCAAAATGTTCATAAGCAGCTTGATTTCCAGGATTTCTCAGGAGGATACGAGCTGCTGATACTACCTGCCAACAGAAGACATTTTTAATTATCAGTACACATCAACATTACACATATTCTTGAAAATGCATTCGTTTTTCAGGACTGGATGTGTAACTCCACATTTGAAAAACCAGTTCATTAATTCTAGTGCAACATCTAGCTC
This sequence comes from Oriolus oriolus, assembly GCA_013400235.1. Lineage (NCBI taxonomy): Eukaryota > Metazoa > Chordata > Aves > Passeriformes > Corvidae > Oriolus > Oriolus oriolus. The sequence continues at coordinate 2,838,652 of VXBT01010684.1, forward strand.
CTTGAAGATCTACCATACTTCTGAAATTAGCTGGCACAAATACATTTTTCTGGAACTTCAATTACCTACTAATTTACCTTATAAACAACTCTTGAAAGCACTAAAGTACAATATTTATTACACCACCAACATTTAGATAGAAGTTTCTTTTGAAAAAAAGGAACATTTTTTCCACTCACATATTTTACTAAGCCCCAAAATAATTTTGTTTCAAGTACGTCACAGACACTTCTATCCAGGAGTTGAAGAGTAAAACATGTCATTTAATCATTTTGTTCTACTTAGTATCATGTATACAAATATTTGCCATTCCCCTTTTAAGAGCGTCAGCACTATGTTCCTTGTTGGTATTAACAACTTTCTTCAAGAACAGAAACATAAGGAAAATTCCCCAGAAGTCATCCCCAGCCCTTTTAACAGCCCTTCAAACCCAGCAAGTACCTGTGGGGTGAGTTCCCTTGCTGATTTCACCGTTGCCTGAATGCCCTCCACAGTGGTTTTATTGGCAGTTCCAACTGCAGCCGCTTTTTCTGCTGTAGCTCCCAGTCTAGCAGCATGGTTTTCAAAGTTTGCTGCTCTTTCATCAAACACCTAGTTGTCAGAAGAGAAAAAAACATTTTAAAAAGCCCTAACCTCCTTAACAGAATACACAATTTTTTTGAAGTGTCAGAGACACCTTCATAACATCTCCACTTAATTCATTCTGAGAGGATGCAAAAGGACACAAAAGCTTTGAAGATATTTGATTTTTTTAATCTTTACATTACCAGACTTGCTTCTTTACTAACTCAATGGGACAACTAAGGAGATTATGTATACACTTTATAGCCTCAAGGTATGCAGTTCAGTAATTCCTGATGACTACTGCTGCAAGAAATACTCCGTAAAAACTATTTTAGCTCACGGATTCATCTTCAAACCCATAATCCAAAAAGTAACTATATTTGAAAGATAAATAAGAGGGCTTACCCTAAAAATTGACACTGGAAAAAAATTACCTCATTTCACAGTCCTTAGATATTCAAGGAACAGAATTCTTGGACAAAAAGCTATCCTGCCATAAAGCTGAATTCTCCAAGGCCTTGGGAATTATTTTGATCATGTAGCCAAAAGCCAAAGTAGCCAAACAGAACTGCCAGACACTGCTTTTCAGGTACTTCATGTGCAGCCAGTGGCTATGAAGTACAGGAAACAATATCCAGCAAGAGAACAGGTTTAATCTGTTGATTAATTCTGGCACGAATTTGACCATTGTAATCAGCTTATGCAATGCTGAGATATAAAAACCCACCAACTAGTGTGTCAGTGTTTTTTGCACAAGAATCTTTAGCCCACTGACAGCAGTGTGGTACCAACAACATAGGGAGACATTTTTGCCAAGTATTGAAGTCAGGGATAACACTGTTTCCAGGGTTATACCATTCACAGTCTCTGGGAGTCCAGAGAGATTTGCATGGTAATCATTATGTTGTCAGAATTAATAAGCATGTATCACAAACTTGAGAAAAAAATACCAATTCATTTTTCAGAACACTGATTCATTTTTGAAAATAACAATTCAAGTAAAATTAAACAATAACTGAAGCTTTACATGGAAAGAAAAGACCACCTGGGTATACTTGCCTCATCTCTGTTGGGAGCATCAGAGGGAGCAGTGGCTGCTACTGCTAACAATTTAATAGGAGTTGTGGTGTCACTAAAAACATCAGAAACTTCCTGGGTCATTGCCTCTTGCATTCGTGTTTTAAGATCCTTAAAAAAAGTAGAAAATTATTAGCATATGATAGAGGGATATAAAGTTGTAGGGATTCAAATCCCATAAAACCTTCTCTTACAAGAAAAATGCCTATTCCAATGGCAGACGTTAGGATAAAATTACCTTAAAAGTATGACCAATTAATCACTTTTTACATCATTTCAAATATACAAAGCTCACGTACCATTCCTTGTAGCAGCATTAGATGCTATGAACAGCATGATTCAAGATCTTGCCCCTCAAATTTGCAACATTAGCATACTATTTTCTTTTAAGAGAGACTTAAATTTTCCTTCTAAATTGTTGATTTGAAACTAACCCCTATGTCACAACAAGGCCTTTCTAGAAAGTTTATTTTAAACACCTCAGCTAAACCAACAGGTCTTTAGCTGCACTTTTGTTTCTGCACACACAAGGCTTCCTCAGAGGAGTGGAGTGCTCCAGTGTGTCGTGTGCTTGCCTGCACGAGCAGGTCCTTACCTTGAGCGAGTCCTGGAGCTGAGCAGCAATGGCCCTGGCCTGGGGGGACTCTCCCTCCCCTCGCGCTGCCAGGTCAGCCAGCTGGGCAGAGAGCTGGTCCACGCGGTCACACTTGGCCAGCAGGTCCTGCCGGTACGGGCCCATCATGACATTGGCTAAACGCCGGCCTTCGGCAACCAGCCCCCGGATGGCTGCCTGGCCTGCAGGGGGACAGGGCACCGGGCATTAACATGCAGTGGCACAAAACCTGAGGCACCGTGAAGCACTGCACACGTATATGCACGTGTCAGAATTCTTGAGGTCTTAAGAACACTCGTCTAGGTGGTAGAAAAGATCTCCTGCAGTTTATTATTGAGTAATTACAGCTCAAAACCACAGAGGAATTCAGCTGTCTACAGTTTCTTTTTGCTTAATTCACCAGCTCTGGCTAGAGATGCATCCTTTGTAACTAGAGTGGTCTGACAAAAATTAACCATGGCAGCTGTCAGGTATTTCTACATAGCCAGTCTGTTGACTCCAACAGAAAGCACTTGCAAATTTCCAAGTACTGCAATTCATCCCTGTATTGTTAGAAGATGAGCAGTGAGAGGGGAAGAAAAGACAAGTAGAAAACACAACTTAAAAAGCCAAATGCCCTCTCCCAGAATTCCAGAAGCCATAAGTAAGAAGTGTCAAGAAATCTGAATTGGAGGGGACAGCGGGGGTAGGGAGCACCTTACAAAGCCTCCACAGTGTGTTGAAAGATTTTCTGTAAAAAAATTTATTTTTAGCATGGGTAATTTCCTTCATTCACTTAGAGATGCTTCCTGCTCATTCACAGGAATATAATTCTCTGTTCTTTCAGTAATACAATAGCAGTATTCTTTTAAAAGAACTCATCGTCTATTAAGTCCATCAAAGACCTACTGAAGAATAATTTTAAGCTAATGCTAACCCACAAGTAATCCAAGTTTGTGATCAACCTTAAAATTGCTTAGGAAGTTGTCACAGCACCAGACTGTCCAAGAATCACTCAGCACTGCTGCCATCTTTTGTATTCTTAATTTACTTTCCTTATGAGTATCCTGCTAAGTGCCAGCAACTCCTGAACCGCAGTTATATGCTCACTGACAGCATACTGGGATTATCAGGTCTGCTTTCTCATTAATTATTAGCATTCTCCTCAGATAACCAAGAAACCATACAAGAAGTGATACTTTTAGGTCAGGTTTATGAGTGTTTTTCTCTTCTCTCAAGGACTTAATTACTCAATTTGCTGGAGTAGGTATAAATTCAAATTCAAGACACAAGATTTGCATAATTAGAAAAGCAAGGAGCAATCTTGTCTTCTCTACAGCACATGTTCTCCTATTCTTTAGGAAAGAACACAAAGAGAATCATGGGCCAGCTTAATTCCATAATTGCAGCCAGGACTTAGCTATAAATCTTCAAGTCTCCACATCAGTGAAGATTCAATGCATCCTCAGCATCTCAGGAGCAGTAGCTTCCACCACAAAAATTAGTAGCAATTTTGATTGTAAAGCTGGGGGGAAAAAATCACAGAGAAACACTTACCTACTCCCCGATCAGCAACTGTAGGATTGTCTATCCACCTCTGAGCTTGTTCAATCTTGCCCTCCAAATGGACAGCTGCTTTAACTGGCCTAGTATTTGCTACAGCCCTGTTTGTTTTGGACTGTAAATTCTGAAGTGATGTAGCTATTTGCTTAGCCAAAGCACGGGCCTCAGGAGAGTCACCTTTCCCACTAAGGATTTAAAAAAAAAAAAAAAGGTACAGTCATATAAAGATCATTTACAGATTGTCTCAAATTCAGCAGGAAGACACAATGAAAGGTATTTGGCCTTTTTAAATAAGGTTGAATTTGACACTTGAGTTGAGACTCCGAGGAGCAATTCTCTGCTGTGGTACCTGGATATTACACATGTTCAGCACAGCACTGAGGTGGGGGAAGGCATAGTACTGCCATTGCCAGTACTGGTGTATGAACTCATTTCCCATTTTCACAGCTGTCTTATGAGCAACTGCAATCATGCCATACAGATTACAAGCAGAAACGTAAGCAGTCACAGACCAAAGGCTATATATAAACTTGACAAAAGGTAGCACATTAAGACCTACTGCAGCTAAAGCTCAATAAAAACTTGATTAAAACAACTAACTAATGAAGCAAGTAAGATTTATTGCTATATTGCAACCAGCCTTAGATCAAGATCACAGTTTGTACAGTATCTGTTTCTCTCCTTCCATTCTCAAGCAGCCTCTTTGCAAAACTGATACAGAAATATTATTTCTGAAAGTCTTATCTTTTGTATAGTTCGTAGTTACAGCTTAGAACACTGACAGTGATGGAAGTGGTAGATATTCCACCTTGATATTTAGTAAACTTCTTAGCAAAAAACAGTTATTGACAATCATCTGTATAAACAAAATTATATTTCCCATCACCTTGTTGTTTTGACAGTACAAAAGTATTCCACAGGCAGTAGAAAGAAAATACTTCTATGTAATACATCTCTGGTTACCTTTTTTTTAAGGAAGCTAGTGCAAGTTAGGCTTTGAGATAGAAATCACTAGGCTGAACAGCTAAAAAGGGTTTATTTTATTCATCAATATTCTGATCCTGCTCAGCATTGTGAACTGCACATGAAAGTCATTCAAATAAATTAATGGTGATAAAACCACTACTTACTGTCGTCGCAGATCTGACAGCTTGGCTGTCAAAGCAGAGATTTCCCCCAAGGAACGAAGGATATCATCTCTTTCTTTAGGCTCCTCACACAGTTCTGCAACTTTCCTTGCTTCAGCCATAATTCCCCGAATATGCTCTTCTCCTTCACTGCCCCCATTAGGATCTGCAAGCCAATTCTTCATAGAAAGAAGGTGTGTACAAGTGAAGACAAAAAGTAATGTTTATTTTATACATGCCCTTACAAAGAAACAAATATCAATTAACAGAAAATACTTCTCGAACTTTATTTAACAGAAAATACTTCTCAAAAGCAATTTCTGTTTTTTAGGTACCATGAAATTATTCTGTTGTCTCATAGTTTTTCTGTTTTGAAAAAGATGTCAAACTAGATAAAATTTCCCCAGAGATTTTACATTCTCTCTCTCCCCTCAACATTTGCCAAAAATATTTTAGAAGTAAAACTGAACTAGTGCCTTTAGAGACTGATACGTGGCTTTCAGAAAAAAAATGAAAACAGATGCTCTTGAGCCCAGTGGGGTATGTCCACAGAGCTCTTCCTGAAACGCCCCATTACCACTGTATTTGATACATATGTAATATTAATGTTTCTTTATATATTGATTATAATAGACACATATACACATTTAGATAAGGTGTATAAATAGAAGGTTCATTATTCAATGACCATCATAATCACCACTGGGTAAGAGACTGACCTTTGAGGGATATTAAGAGTTACAAAAATAAAGGGTCAGTTGAAAGAAAATGCTGTTTCATTAACATCATTTCACTTCTGTCATTAATACAAAGTTCTAAATCCTGAACTCCATTCCCAAAACAGAGCCCAAAGAAAGGGCTCTAGTTTTATCCACAAGTAAGCCTGTTCAATCTGAAACTCTTTTATTCTTTTCTTTTATAAGATACGTTTATATGCAAATTTAGGGTGTTCCATCATTTTAATTTAATAACCTTGAAATTTTTAGTAATGCCAAGTTACCAAAAAAGATCATCAACTGAAGAAAAACTTCACAGAATGCTGTAAATTACTGAATTTAAGACTTTTCTTTGTTAAAGCAAGTATCCCTTCTATGTTCCTCCTATCAAGTAACTGCGTTTTGTTTGGAAACAACTACAGTAGTTCAGTATAACAGCTCTGACAGCAGTAATGTCATCACGTCCTGAAGTGTTTATTAATCACTCATGGTACCTGAGCAGCATCAATCTTCTTAGCAATTGCCTGCTTAGAGTTGGTCATGGCCTCCAGCTTGCGGGCCGCGTTCTCCACTTTGGCAGTGAGCAAGTCCAGCCCCTGGGACACCTGCTGGGCTTTCTGCATAGCCACGGGCGTAGCACCCTGTCCTCTGCCCGAGACAAAAAGAGCACCACAGATTCAGCTCAGGACTGACAAAAGCTCTTTTCTAGTGCAGAGGCAACAAAATCTGTTTATGAGTATTCCCAGCAATCGTTGCAAGAGATACAAGTATTTAATCAGATTTTGTTTCCTCCCTAAGGAAACAAAAAAATAACTGAGGAACAGAAGAAGAGATAAAAACTAAGAGCATATTTTCCCTATTCCAGAATGTGACACTTATCTTTCTCAGAAGAATAAACATTTTTTTCAGTGTCACAAAATAAGGCTATTTAAGGGTACAGTTCCATTAAAGGACCCAGGACAAGGCCTCTTCTCTCCTCATTTATAGACTGTTGCAGAGAGTCAGAATCTTCAGGAGTTAAAGTCCCACCACATCTAAGTGAGGACAGCAAGTCAATTAAAAAGAAAAAAGAAAATAAAATGTCTTAGCTGCCTTAATCACGTGACACACAAAGTTCAGCAGAATTTGTCAGTGTAGGATAAACAAGAACCACCATATATGGTCTAACATCCCAAAAAACACCTAAAAAGTAGAATATCCATGTATCTCACAGTAATTGGGGTGTATCCTCCCTGGAGAACAGACTTAACAGGAGAGCTGAAAATTTCATTTCTCCTAATTTGGAGGACAGTTATGTGTTTGACAGCAAGCAAACTCAGAATTATCTCCCTGAGCAATTCTGATCATCGTGTTATGTAATTAACAATTCTTTTCTTAAAACGTATTGTTCTTATCAGAAAAGAAGAGATTGAAATAAAAAAGGCAAAATAACAGTTCTGGCCTCCTCTCCTACAGGTTAGGAAGTGATAGCTGCAAGTTCAGAAGAAACGTTTTAATAGCAGTGGAGAAGTGTCCATCCCAAGTAAGAGCTTTACCTAGCCCGCAGGTCAGCCAGCTGATCGGTCATCTGCCCCAGGGTTTTGCACGTGCCCAGAATATCTCTGCGCTCTTTGCCTGCACACAGCTCTCCTGCTTTGCCAGCTTCGTCGAGGATCTGCCTGATGGCCTGCTCACCAGCATCCCCTGAGACGCAGGCTCAGTTAGTGCAACAACAAAGACATTCCTTGACATGTACAAGAAAACTCCTGATAGCACCATGTCACAACACGTGAAATGCATTCGTTTCAGTCGTGAAAGTACATTTATCAAAAACTGAGACATACACCAAAAAACAACAATTCACATCCAACTTCTACAACTGTATTCATTTGGCTTTGATTTCAGAGGAAGTTCATCTGATAAGGTCTTTCAACATCCAAATGGAACAGGTCTCTATCAAAGTTTTATTTGCTTGAAAGATACATACAAAGGTAAACAAAACCCTTATATAAGTAAAGGTGATTGCAATTAAGAGTATTTATGGCAGATTTTAATAGTAAAAATTTTATGTCAAGACTGAAAGAAAAACACTTAAAGAGACTCTGTTAGGCAAATCTCAAGTTACAAAAATTTGAAAAATACAAAAGAAGGGATTTTAAATATTAGCCACAGCTGCAATTAAGTACTGTTCAACTCAATTCACAAGTTTTTGAGTGTACTGCTGGGATGCAAATTATGGAACGTATGTTGCATAGAACGCATATCTTTTAGACCACTGAGAAGCAGCAAAGCTTTCTAGGTCATTAGACACAACCTGTCCAATTCCCAGTATCTAAAGAAAAGAATAAATACAGGCTCCATCAGAATTATCCACTCTGTAAGGGTTATTAATGTTTAAAGACAATTTTGTCTTAAACAACAGAAATAATAAGACCTTCAAAAATCAAAATACTTTATGCTGTTGTCTGTGTTTAAATATTACCTGGAAGTGCATTTGGATCTCTCAGCCAACCTTTTGCCTGATTCATCTTTGAATCTATTAAGGCTAAAGCTCTCTTCATGGCTTCAGTGTCCTTAACAAAAGAGAAACCAGCAAAATGATTCTCAAAACAAAAAAAAAAAAAAATCAATGCACAAGAAATCAACGCAACCCAAGCGGACAAAGATTCTATAAAGCAGAGTCTACTTATAAAAACACATTCATATAAGCAGCTCAAACCCATTTTCAAACTAGCAGGTCATAATTGCTTCTTTCCAGTTAGAACAGACATTTTCATTTCACTCAGAATGCAAAAATTATGCATGCAATTTTAGTGATTTTTCTGTTTCTTTATCTACTAGTGCTTTAATTTCTAAAGTTGGAGCTCTAATAAGCACACATCTTGGCGTTAGTTCCATTTTACATCAGGGCACATAGAAAAGTTTTAATGTAATTGGAGTAAACTTTACAGAGATGGAAATTGGCCAGTGAACTTTACTACTTACTTCAGTGTAAGAGGCTGCACATCTGCATTTTTCACCTGCTCTGCTGCTTAAAATCAAACAGTTACTGTTTACAGAAAAATAAGACTACCAGCTAACTTCTGAAAGTCTCAGATATGGAGTTGAATGTCTTGAGAGATAAACACATGTATTTACATGTGACTGTTTAAAACTCTGAACTCCTCTGCCAGAGGCATCAAAGAAGCTGTTTCTTTTACTATTATGCCACTACTATCCAACACCCCTGGCTGCAGGAGAAACAACCTCCCAGTTCCGATTTCTCTGAACACTGTTAAATGTTCTTGTGCCATCTCTCCACTAGAGGCCCCAAGTTTTCCATCTTACATAAATGGCAGGACAGTGAAAACAATAACAAGTACCTAAGTAAAAAGTTGTGGAAAAGCCAAAATAGCTTTTTATCATGGAAATTATTTGAAATGCATCTAACATCCCATGACTGTTATACAGATGACAAAAAGAAGCCTGGCTCTCACGTTATCATCTGAATCAGACTGCCCACGTCCAACCTTTTGAAGAAGAGCCTACTACCACCAGTGATCAGTATCTGCTATAGCATGTGCTACCCTGACAACACTAAACAAATGCCATCTTTTTGTGGAGGTGCTCATTTTCCATGCTTAGTCTCAAAGACAACACTGAATATTCTGGCATTTTTATTCAGGCATGTTGGTCTGTCAGCTGTTCATAAGGTGCTATAATACAATTCAGCAATCAACTTTTCTAAAATGTCATGTGCCACTGTTGAATATTTTTAAAGGCTCTTGAATCACAGCCTGAGAGAGAGCACCAAAAGCAGAATTATTTTCACCGTCTCAAATCTAGAAACTGCATCTCAGATCTTACTCAGGACCTGTTTGAAAGGTAGGATATGCAGCCAGGGGTGGGAGATGGGCTCATTATTTTAAAAGTCATCTTCTCTATAGTTCTAGAATTATGCAGTTAATGTATGATAAGAGACGAGTAAATATTCACTGAAGTTTTCAAATGCACATATAAATCTTACTACCTATGAAGGTAGGTCTTTTGTTTTATATCGGGTTGAAGCCCCTTTAGTTTGAAATGAATGGTCTACTTCAGGCCTGTCCACCCAGAAATAATTGGAAACAAAGAACTAACTGAATTTTTTTAAAAGGTAACAGATGTTTCTTATTGCATCAATGAGATGATAGATGTGGGCGGAGAAAAGGAGTGTTGGGAAAATTGTCTTTGTCCCTCCCTTTTTACTCTTCCAGGCTTTTGTGTTGTCTCAGCAGCCTGCAGAGCTGCAGTTTCAGCAGAATTATATAGAAGCCTCTGAATCTAAACTCTAATATCTGAGGACAAAATCATTGGTGTTCCAGCTTTTGCACTACCCAAGCAGCAACAGCATCCACCTGCCCAATCATACGAAGTTACATAACTGGATTGCTCTGCAGGGTAAGTCTTGCTATCCTGTGTGCCCCTGCATTCATGTTGGCAAAATACTGTCCTCTTTCCTGTTTAAAAAAACCTGGTGAAATCCTAGCATAGCAGTTGAGGTGTTTCAAGACAACTGCTTTTAAAGCACCTATTTCCCATCTTCACAGCCCAAGGAATCCCTCTCAGCTTCAGCCTGATAAGGAGTTTTCATTGCAGTGAGCTGAGTAATGCAATAGAAAACTAGACTGCATCCTTAACTAGCTTTGTTGGTACAGCACTTTTGTTCCTGCCAGAGCTGTGTCTGGTGTCAGATACTTGGCCAGCAACAAAGGTGTAGCCATACTGAAATGTCTGGACTTACCCACCAATTCAGGCTGTTAAGAAAGAAGAAGGAAGACAAAACCAAAAACAGTGAATCTAAAAAAACACAGCAACTTACTCAAGGTCTCACTGCTTGAAAGTGTCTTGATAGTCCTGATTTCTGTAGCTGTTTAAATACCTTATTCCTCCCTAAACAGCTAAATAGATTTAAAATTTAACTCTTTGGGATTTGCCAACAGAATATCAGTTGCAGGCATGAATTTTTTTTTTAAATCCTACAGCTATTTTGCAAAAAAATTCTATATAGTTTTATCAGCAAAAATTTAATATTTCCCTCCTCTCCCTGCCAACAGTTTCCCTGTTGGCAAAAGGAATTTCATTAACAAAATCACCACTATTACATTTTCAGAAGAGATAAACAATTTCAGTTAATCAAGTTAAACAACTAGGGCAACGCTGTCTGAAGGGAAAAGAGTAAGCTGGATTTTTTCAAAATCAATTCCTACAGCAAATATTATTTAAGACACTTTTATGCATAATTTCTGCCACTACCAAGAGTTTTGAGCTTATTCATGGAGCAGGTGGTATTGGCTCTGCTATGCAAAAGAGCAAAATAAATCCTATACAATTCCTTGCTGGATGTAAAACACAACCTCTGACTCAATAAAGTGGTCTAGTCTAAGGATATCTGCATTTCATGACCAAAGAAGGCAATGCTGGAGGAAATAGGCAAAGCCAGTGTTCTGGCAGGATAGATAGCTTAGTCACCATTCAGGGTTCAATCCTGCAAGATATTAGATATTTCTCAGCTTCTTACAACTGTTAACTCCTTCCGATTCCATGGAAATGAAAGATACTTGAATTGAGTATTACTTCAAATTTATTTAAAAATAAACACTAATAATATACAAGAGGAAATCAAATTCCTCTGTAAAACGAAAAATTCAAGGAAAAAAGGTTCAAAGCTATGAATGAAAAAATAGATTTTTTTTTCCTCATGATTTTGGCCAAGAATAGTATTTCAATTCTGAAGCACCATACTATTTTTAAAATCCAGCGTAAGCAGAGATTATTGCAATCTAGTAATAATAATGTGCATTCCAGAGTCTAGAAAGACCAACAAAATAGTTTACTAACAACTACAACTCCTACAAAACCTACACCTTTGGCTCCATACCTTGCTAATTCTCCACTATGTCTAGACAGATTGTGATAGTTTAAGGTATAAATAACTCCAGATAGAGTAATAAACATAAAATAAAGTCCAACATCAGTAATAGCATGTACTACACAGATAACAATTCAAGGCTGGGCATCCCGAAATACCTTACTTTATTCCAGAAAAGCACTGGGAAAATCTTTCCTTTGACCACCAGGCAAAACATGCATGCAACAGAGACCTCAACTACAACTAAATAGCTCCTTCATCTCCCTCCCAGCAAAATAATAAGTCAACTCTTAAGATACGTGTGCAAATACAGGATAAGGCCTGTAATAGGTGGCCATTAGCAAACTAGCTTCTGCTTCTTCATTCCACTGCATTTTTCAATTCAAATGTTTTGTCATCGCTGTTTGATTAATGCCCAGTGCTACAGTTCCAAATCATCGGCATACCTTAATTCAAAAACAAAACACAACTAAGAAGTTCTCAGTTCAGAACAGAACGATACGTTGATTATACTAATCCACACAACATATTTATGCATTAAGGATAATGACCAACATTTTCCATTAGGAAATACTGCTAACATACCAACTGTTTTCTTAATTAAATCCTTTATTAATCTGCCTCACTAGCAAGATGAGTAGGAATTTCCTAAGGCTAAATTGCTAACTCTTTGCAACAGACATTTTTCTTTACCACAAAAATTTCCAAATTTGTCATGTAAAATAAAATTGTATTCATATTTCATAAAATACAGGAAAGCTTAAATCCAAAAACAAAACTGAATTGAAAAAGTACCCATACAAGACTGCAGTTTTAGGCCTAGACCTAAAGAACACAAACCATTTAAACTGAAGGCAGGCTATGGGTAAAACACTATGGAACAGACAAAATTCCTGACTTAATAAAGCTTTCTGGCCATGCAGAAAGCTCATTCCTGCATGACTGGACCCTTTACTTGTCACTACAGAGACTCATAACATAAATTAACACAAAAGCATTCAGCAAGAATGTGCTGTAAAATCTTGCCCTAACTCTAATCAGATTCAGAAAGAGTCTTAATGCAGATCAGCTTGCAATTACCATTCTTAGTGACAGCCAGTTCTACACACAGCTAGGCAGAGCTGCTACGATCCTTTTAAAACTTTGTGTGTATATACAAAAGTATATATGCCAGTGTCACAGCTGGCACACAAAGAAGTTGCACAGCACGCAGTCTGCACACAGCACAAAATCCCACAGACATGCTTTTATGGGGTTTAGTACAAGGTAGAGGTGGAGGGTGTGGAAGAAAGCTTACCTTCTAAAGGTGAGAAAAGGGTAAGAAACAGGACAACAAAAACAAAGATGCATACAGTAGTCATAATAAGGAAGTGACAGTGACAAAATAACTCAAGAGGCAAACTAAGGGTCAAGTGCCAAACAACGTAGGCCAAAGTGATTTTATGTCTTGGTTACATCACTGTTAGATTTCCTGCAAGACTTTGTTTGCTAACTAGTCTGGCTTCAGGTCTCAATAAATTTTTAATGGTGTTTACGCTTATTTGTTGCTCATAGCATTAACCCTTAAAAAATACCTTCAGCAATTTACTTCCAAGTACTCAAAAAAAAACTTGTCAGGCATTTCAGTTATGCAGCTGCATTTATTTGTAAGCTCACAACACTTTTATGATTCTGTCAGACCTGCTTTACAGTCTTATAGACATTTCAGTCGCTTCAGCATCACTTCAGAGCAGCACTTAGCTCCAGGTAAGTGTTTGCAGTCACTCACACAGCTGAACACTGAGTTGTAAGGAAGTGATCCTGCCCATATGCCAGCTTCACAGGCACCACACTCACCCAGAAAGCCTGTTCAATCTAACCGATCTCTTTTGAGACAAGACAAACACGCGAAATTTACTCTCATGTCCAGAATGAAAACGGGGCAGGGGAAAAGGAGCAGTTGTTCAGTGAGGAAACCCCCCAAATCGACTAAAATTTCTCAATTCCAAGCCTTTTGCACAAGGAATACAACAGTAGCCTATCTTTTCTAGCAGGATCTAGAAGGAAAATCTCAATCTCACTTAGGAATGCCTAGCTACAAGGCAAGTTGAATGTACAGAACAAGAACTTTTATACATAAATTTCCTCTGTCAAAAATTATTAGGTAGGGTAGTTATACATAGGGGAAAAAATCCTTCTCTGAGTGGAATACACTATATTCCAGGACTTAATGATGCCAAAACTAAAGTGTGAATAAATCTGTCTTCTGTTTGACCACTGAGTTGCAGTAAACCACTGAACCATCTTCAAATGCCACACTAGTCTAACTTTGGTTATTGAGAGAAAGCTCATTTGAAATATACATGAATATATTTATCTATAAAGATATTTGACCCTGAAGAGATTATACAACACAATTACATAGTGTTACAAAACTGATGCACAAATAATTATTTCAATGGTCTCAAAAGCACAAGTTTATAAGGGTAAAACACAGTAGACAAAAATTAGACTTCTATATACGAAGGTAGATATGAAAATACCTTGCTCGCCCAGGCATCTTCATCCCAGGAAGTGAGTTGCAATACACGAATTATTTCGTTTATCTCAGCACTCATTTTCTCTACTGTGAAATTGCGATTTTTCAAGGCTTCTTCTATTCCCTGGCTTTTAGAATTTTTTGTGGTTACAAAAATCTTCATAGCTGTGAAAATACCAGAGATTAGAAAAAGGTATATGCAAGACCCAATCAGTGGTCAAGTTGACCCTCTACTGTATTTATATGGAACATTTTCTTTTGTATGGACCATTTTATCTCGAAGAGATTGTAGTTTTAATACAAGAAGCACAGTTACTTGCAATTGAGTACAGATGTCGAGGTTATTTTTAATAAACATAAGACATCGGAACTCCAGTTCAAAACAGTAATTCAGAATGGTATTAAAAAGAAAAGCAAAAAATACCTGAAATAAGTACTGGCAATAGCTCCTTCACTGTATTCATGGAGTTTACCAGCATAACCCTGTGTTCCTGATGAGTTAATTCCTGTTGTCTCTCATCAATCATTTTGGCCATCTTTGTCATTCCTGAAGATTAAAGTGATTGAACATTGAAACACTTGAGATTTCTCAGCAAGAACAAAGCATAATGATTGATGAAAACTATATTGAAGTTTAAAACTTAATTTTTGTATTAGCAGCTGTTACTTTAAACACATTCCAGATACTTCAGAGAAGTCACCTATTCAAAACCTAGCCACTATGTAAAGTAGAATGAACTACTTAAAATTCTTGATTTAAAATACTGTCAATAAAATAGGACAATACTTGAAATTACTGGTTTGGGACATGAAGTCACTTAATGAACACTGAAAGCTGATTTAGGATGGGGGGAGGGTGTCAGCTTTTCTCTTAAGATTTGATCCATGCCTTAAGTGAAGGACAGAAAAAGGAAACATCAGGATTTTGTTTGTTTGCTTTGAGGTTCTACCAGAGGTCAAGAACTGTACTTATTTATACTTCATATTTGCCAGAAATATTTCAGTACCCTAGAAGCCTGAAAAAAATTATAGAGCAGATCTATTTTCAATAGCTAAGACCTGTGAGGTTTACCACTCAGTGCACATGGAAGCTTCAGACACAGCTTCATAAAACCTAATTATTTAAACTGGTGCTGTTGTGGACCTACTCTTTCTCCTCCAGAGCATAAAACTGGAAGGAAGCTGTATATTCTTTGGCTGAATTACCTGTCTGCTGGTTAATATCTTAGGCATCTTAACACTGCTTTCGTGACATCACTGAAAAGTAGTAGGATCCTCAGCACAGACAGACAGCACAGAGAGGCAGCTGTGCAGAACCTCACATTTCCTTTTAAATGACAAAAGCCTGAATAGGTAATCATGTTCCCCTCTCTGCTTCCAATATAAAACCTATAAGTTTTATAACCTTAAATCCTTGATTTTAAGTGTATCTGCTCACACTCTTGTTATTCATATAGTACTGACATGAATGGTCAAGTTCAGATGCCCATTAATGTAACTACAGGGAACAAGGACTACAGGCATAAAGTTTTGTGGGCACAGGCTGCAAATGTTGAGCAGCAGCCCGCTCAGGCAAAGACAGAGCTTCTACAGCATTCCAGAAGCACAAGGTTCACAATTTATTCAGAATACCATGAATTTAGAGAAGATTATTTGCAATGAAGGTAACAAGCCTACATCTCACTCTAAGAAACTAAGACACTTGCCCAAGACCTCTGTCATACACATGTACCAGCAAATTACACCTGTGACGTTCAGTGAAAAGACCCAAATGCTTGTAACTGAGCAAAACAGAGCAAACTTAAGTTAGGGGAAACTTCCATTTTAAAGACATGTAAGACAATAACTACAGAGAAACTAAAAGTGTATATACCAAGTCAAAGAAAAAGTTTCAGGGAAAGAGAAGATTGCCCTTTTTGTTTTATCTTTTCCTGTTCAAAATGAGAAAAAAACCTATTTATTCAAAGGCAATTTCTGTTGGGAACTAAAAGTTTAGAGAACATTTTACCGCCATATGGAACTTTAAAGTTTTTCCACATCTAGAAACAAGGTCAAGTATACATGTGTTAAATAAAAACAGGATAATCTACAAACATGCTCTGTGCCGCAACAGCTCTTGGTCATTTCATTTATCACCTAGCTACATCACACATTTATTTATAAATATAAAGTACTAACTAGATTCCTGAGGTCTTTATATAAGCATTCTTTAGTTCAGTGTAATTTTAATTCAAACATCTTCCTATCACCACATCTCAATTTTACAGAATGCTTTTGTTAAATACTTTAGCTACTTCATGCTGAAGTTAAGCATTTGAAATAGCAGATGACACAGATTAATGGTAGGTTTCCTCTATAGCAATAAAGAGATAGAGACAGCAGTTCCTCATTTACCAATCACTTCCACCACTGAAAGTGTGAGTTAACACCGTGACGTAACAAGTAGTGAAGGAGCATCAACGAGCGAACAAAGAATTGCCATAACAGCTGGGCTTTTGTATTATACTTCAAGAGAGCTATTTCTGCAACCTCATTAAGATGTTAATATATGACATGTAGCTTATACTATTCCAAGAAATTCCTACTGGGACTAACTATCTCAGCCAGTACAGATATTTCATCTGCTTAATGGATTTTATATCTGTGAGTGCTTAGTTACACAGCTTTTTCATTTTTTTTGTTTTATCCTTACAAATGCATACTTACTTCCTTTAGAGTATAGGAAAAGTATAGTACCCATCATCCATGTAGCACATATAATTTACCAACATCATCTGCATTCTTAGAATAGACTGTGAAACAGAAAAGAGTCAGTCTTTCCAATAGAAACTTCCAAAGCAACTGCTTTACCATTGTCCCAATGTTCAAAACTTGGGGGAGGAAGGTGCTAGAGGGAAAACAAAGTAGTGGAAAAGACTATACTTAGTATATTTATGAAAGATTGGAACAAATCAAACCTGGCCCTAAATTCTTCGTGTAAGTCACCAAATCCTCCATTGTCTCTACCACTTCTGCCACAGTGAGATATTCCAATATTCCTTTGCAGACACGGATGATTTTACGGACCTAAAAGAAGAACATTCCATTATTTCTTAGCTAAAGCCAAATTACACTTGAATAAGAAATGCAAACCTGTTATTAGAACAGTTTAGTTATAGCATTTGCTAACATGACAAATGGGCAATCACAAAGGTCTGAGATACTGAATAAATTACCCAAAATGCCATTAGTCAAGTTCTGTAATGACAAGCCAATATTTAATCAGCTTTCCACTACTCAGAAATGCAAAATCCTACTTCCAATGTTTTTACTTTGTAAGATAAATGAAGGATTGCATTGAGAAAATAGGTTAGAAAGAACTTCATCTATGTATGCTGTCATGCTTGAAGTTTTTCATTGCAATTTCATCAATTAAAATATTTAACTTAAATCACAAAGCAAAACTACATAGAAAGCAGACTTCAAGCTTTCAGAAGAAGTATCATTCACCATACAGCTTTACATATGGATAAAGCATTACTCAGCATTCCAGCAGGGAAGATAGATCAAACACCTCAAACTTCCCAGAAAAATCTGTGAAGGCTGTACTTTATTTACCTCTGGACCTCTGCCTCAGCTTAACTTTTTCAGTTTACATTTGATTCCAAAATAATTCTCAGTCAGTAAATCTTCTAACCTCCTGAACCACATAACTTCTGACATCACTACATAAAATTCTTATCAAAGAGCAAGTTAATTGACACTTAATTTGTATCAACCACATGCAGTGCTCAGCACCTAGAACAGATCACAGCTTCCTCAGAAACTCATTTCAGTTTGTCCCAATGTTAGTTCCTATTGAAACATAGGTCAGACACCTGCCAACTTAAGTACTTGTGAAAAGTCAGTCATTCCTGACTAATGTCTTTCTTTTGGTTAACAAGGAGTTGTCAGGTGAGTTCCACAAAGCATTAACTTCACAAAAGTCAATTCATTTCCTAAACACTCGAAACAGAGATTAAAAGCTATTAACTTCCTTGAAAGTCCTGTAACACTTCAATTGAAAAACATTTAAAATAATGAGAATCAGCACTGCTACAGAGAAATCTCATAGCATTCTCCTCATTTCAGAGGAACATGCTAATAGGGCCATGAGCTGATTAAATGAGACAAGGATACCATGTTAGACCACTCAGAACAGCAAGAGCAACACAATTCCATAGGTTAACAGATTGTTGCAAAATTAGGATTAACATCAGCATTTCTAACAGCATGAGCTTTAATCTCTTCATTGCAGCATGGTATTTCTTATTTAGAAATGAGCAAGACTCCACATCCCCAGAAAGAGCATCAAAACTATGATTTGTAACAAAAAAAAAATTTCCAGCATAAGACATTTAAGTTCCCTTGCAACTATGGATTTTTTTTGTACAGATGAGGATGGACAAACAGCACTTCTGAGTCAGTTTTTGGCTTGTGCAGCAGCAAAAACGTATCAACTGTTAGATTTATCAGAATACATCTTCTGCCTGACCAGCCAGACAGTCCAAATTTGTATTACCTCTCAAGCCCCAAGGCCAATTAAATTGCCAGAGCTAAGGAGCCAGACAAACACTCAGAAAGTGGCCTAGGGCTTTTCAGTGAAGGGATACAGAAAATGTAAGCATCAGCAATGGGTATGGTGAAGGGAATACAGAAAAGCATCAGGAAGATATCAGACGATTGATGAGATCCGGCCTTTTTGAGCAATAATCACAGGCAACACCTAAACATTATGTCATGCAAAAATGCTCCTAACAAAACAGAGCAACAAGTCTAAGCTCCTTCTGACAGAAAGGAATGCAAAATATGCTTCCAATCAAGCTAAAATGGTCAAACCCTCCTTAATCTATTATCTGTATAGTTTGGTTTAGCTAATCTGTTTAGGGGGACATTTTAATTACTAATACCATTGTGCAGGCACCTAGGTCAGTCATGCTGGGATTCCTACCTCTGCTTCATCGAATGTCAGGAGCAAGTCTGATGTTCCAGAAAGGATTCCTCTTGATCCATCAATGAGATAGTCACGAGCTGGTACTGAATAAGGATCTGCCTGCAGCATCTGGGCTGCCCGAACAAGTTTGGTGCAGGCATTCTCCACTCTGTGGAAAGCCAGCAGACAACACTTGCTGATTAGCTTCTGTCTGTATGACAACGGACTTGAGAAAACGCTGGATTTATTTTTAACTTTACCACCTGAAGCACTGCAAGCAAACTCATCATTCTACACCTCTATAGTTTAAAAGGCAAGAGTATTTCTTGTATTTATTCTAACAAGAAAGTCACCAGCAACCATACAACCCAGTTTTTCACATGTCACACAATCTTTCCATGTTTGAAGGACCCCTTATAAAGCACACAGTACAGTGGCACTAAGGAGAGCTTCCAACCCAGCAAAATACCTTACATGCTTCATGACAAGGGCAGGGAACAAAACAATTACTTTTAGGACTTTGCAATTCAAGTAACTGTTAACTTTTATCAGCCTTGTATAGGCATTGTTATTCAAGTAGCAATCGCTATTAATAAATATTAAATGACAGCTACACATTAAGACAAAATAACACAGTTTTAAGAAAACCAAGACACTGTGCCCTGCTCTTTGAAGCTGTAGTCCACGTCTTCAGAATGTTACCACTCATAAGAAAGAGCATTTAAAATAACCGCAAAATGTAGTGGTGAGGTACAATGTTCAAATGCAGCTTGCAATGCCAGACATAAAAGCAGAAGGAAGGTTTTGCAAGATATTACAGTATGTAACTACAGTAACACAAAAGGTACTTACAATAAGAAAATGAGCTGTGAAATTAGGTTCCATCAAACCATTTAACATGACAATTTTAAAATATCAAAAATTGGAAGACTGAAATTGTTTTGGTTTTGTTCTCTTGTAATTGCTTTGTGACACCTTTGCAAAACACAGAATTCAGACTTCCCTTTCATGTTAGCTATGCTACTCATGACTCTAGTTATTGGCTACACTGTGACTTTCCTCCACCATCTCCCATTTCCTTTAAGTGTAGTGTAACACAGAGGCTCTGTGCACGTGAGTGCCATGTGCTCATTCAATAACATGAGGATCCAACAAAAATTAAACACTTTTATTACAACAGTGCTACCTCTTACCATCATTTTTGCATGCTTGTCAAGTAGCCCATTTTCCACTGAGCACTTGGGTACACTCTCTTATCATACTTTTAGTTAAGTACTTTTGGAAAGTTACAGTTAACCCGTTTCCCCTCCATGTTCTTTGCTAAGACAGATATTAGAACTTAATGGTTACATCTCAATTTAACCAGTAGAAATAAGACACCCATTACAGGAAAACACACTTTTTTCCAGAAAGTAAAGTTTTCAGCTAATAGATCCCTAGAGTAGATCAAATTGGACCAGCTGCATTATCATAACCTGCTCTTTTTGTGAGACACCTGCTCAGCGTATCAGATGGCGCAAACTCATAACTGAGCAAGAAAATGCAGAAGGACTTCCAGGCAGAAAGTGGAAATGGTCTGCTCATTACTATGCAATGCACTTAGTTGTATTATCAAAGTCAATTGATTCACTAAATTAGAGTTCAGTGCTTGCTTCTCACGTTTATTCTTTTCAACTCCGCCAAGAAAGGGATTAAACAAATCACCTATTCAGCAGCTCAGAGCTATAGGCTCAGAAATACTTAATTCTCTACCGTTTAATTTCATGGTTATCTGTTTAATACTAATAACTATCTCAAGGCTGGCTTTTTCATTTGTTAAGAAAAGAATTAACGTAAATGCATATCACACCAGAAGTCACCATAATTAATGAAAATAGTGTTTCTAAAGATTCAAAGTTTTCTTTTACAGTTTTCAGGGTTGAACCTCTTAAAAGTAAATGTGAATTTTAATAGTATAATGCCTATTTTGTATAAACTTCCCAATGCACTTAAAATACTTCAGGAGCGTAAGCTGTGTACAAGAAAAAGCACAGTGGTGTTTGAAAATCAGACACACTTCATCCCCTGCAAAGCACACATGCTAGGAAGCAAAAGATTAGGAAAAAAAAGGTATTCATTTACTTCCATTAAAAAAACACAACCAACCAAAACAACAACACAAACAACCAAAACCCCTAAAAATGCAATGAACCACTTGTTCTATCACAAGAATCAAACCCGTTCAGAAGTTTTGAATAGAAGTTCATTGCTATGGTGAAGTTTCTAATTTCGGTATTATATTGCAACATAAAAAAACCAACAACATATCTTTATAAAAAAGAAGTGTATTTATTTTTGAGGCATGATTACAATAAAGCTGTCTTAACACCAGCCAAATTCTTTGTGGGGAAGACACTGGTCACAATATTTCTAACTATACTACTTTAGGGAATCAATCAACTTCATCGCTATTAAATGTATTCCTTATAAAACATGAGGGGAAAAAAAGTAGCTTATGCTAAACTGTCATTTTAGTTTTTAGGTTTTAGGATTGACCTCAACTTTTCCCAGAGTTTGTTTTCCAGTTTAACCACTACAGTTTAGATTACTTGCAGTTCAGAAATATAAAGTAAAAAGCAAATATTTTACATGAACAATAATTTGTTAATACAGGTACCAGCAATGCAGCGACAGCTTGGCTACCAAAAAATATTAACATAGAATAGCATTATTGCTTGATTTGTTAGATGAGCTTGTGCATGCAAGTTAAACATAAATTTTTATTCTCAGTGTAAACAAATACTGTAACCCCATTCTTTGCCTAGAGACTGCAGTTCTTCCCTTTTTCACAAGAGAAGCTTAACAAGTAATAGGAACACATTGCAAAACATCTGATGTAAATTATATGCATTACTCATACTCCCTGGTGATTAAGACAATTAAGATAAAGAACTCAGCATTTTTTAACTGTAAGTCAACAGTTCCAACGTGGTTTATGTCAGTAGCGAGTGAAGGGATGAATGATCACTTTTCAGCAGCCAGCAAGTTATTTTGCTGCACAATCACACTCCTACTGGAAAGTTTTACAGTTTACTATAATATATATTCCTTATAAACCCTCAGCGCCAGTATCAAGTCTTTCAACAGAATAAGCAGATCTTCTCTCCATCCTCCAAGACTGGCAATCCTTTTGAATGGAGGAAATACAAACCAGCAAATGCAGTGCTAGCACATGTGTACTGCTTCTTATGCATCGTCCGTGTGCCAGTACAAATTCTGCTGGAGCGCTTCCTTAAAAAGGAATGCCAGTTCCTGAACTAATGCTTTAGAAACAAAAACTCCTTCTCAGGAAAACAAAACCAAAAAAAACCCCTCATCTGTTTCAATTCTTGCATCTAAATTCTGTCCTTTACAGCCATAAAAGATAAGGCTCCCTTTGCAGCTCACCTGTGACCATCACTTGTCCCCATAACCAAGATATCCATGACACCCATGATACTCCCCATGTTAATAAGAAACTGTTAACATGTACTAATTCATTTTGATATAAACTCAAGATTAACAAAAAGTCACAAATGAAGCATGTTATCATTCATAAAAACCATTGAACATTTCTAACTCATGTTACTGCATCTAAGATAGTAAGTACTATGTGAAGTGGGTGTCATTACTCTGACAGATAGCTTTGGTTTCCTTTTTACATTATAACATTGCTCACGCAGTCGTGAATTGCTGCAGAAAAAGTTCTTGCACCCAGCATAAAGTGGTACTATTCAGCAGTGATTATATCACATTTCTACAGTAATTTTATTATTGCAGTCTTGCACAATTTGCTACATTTTGATCAAAGGCTGAATACAGTACAGCAATTTAAAAAATCTCTCTTTCTTAATCCCTTACTTGTCTAGGTGAACAAGAAGCTGGAAATTAACTAAAAACGCCCCACATCCTAGAAAATAAGCACAATCAAAATTACACATTCACATAAAGTTAATCAAGAAGCAAGAAAAAAGCTTTGGTCTTATTGCATTAAATAAACACTGCCCTCAAAAAAAATCGAACCCCTCTACAGCCACACAAGACCACACACCAGGAACACAGCATGATAAATACTGTAGTGGATTGTATCAAAGGCCCATTTAGCTCAGTATCCTGTCTCCAAAAGTAGCTGCAAGTAAAAGCCTAAGGAAGGTTATGAACAGGATAAGCACTTATCGTACTTCCCCTAGGCACTCTCCCATCCTTCAACTTTTTTCAGTTCTGGGGACTTCCTGCAGTTTGTCTATTTGATAACCCACAATGGATTCCTCTAAGCACTTAGCTATTAACCTCCAAACCCACACAGAGTTTTAACAGTACACAAACACACTGTACAAAGAATCTTCCCTACTGCTGGCTTACAAACTGCTAGCTTAAAGCAATTCCCCCATCAGGTTCTGCACAGGAAAAATACAAGTTTTCATCTTCTCCATGCAACTGATACTTCCTTACACACTATCATGGCCTCAATGCCCTCTGTCACTTTTCCCAGGCTGAGGAGTTCTGGTCTATACAGCTTTGCCTCATACAGAAGTAATTCCATACCTTTGCTCTCCAAGCCCTTCTATGAGCTTTTTCCAGCATTACTACAGCCTTTCTAAAATTGTGTGACTACCAGTACATGCAGTATTCAAGCTGTGGAAGAAAAATATATGGTGACATTTTGATCTCTCATTCTTTGAGGGTAAACCTAATATTTTATTTACATTTTGACCATTATGACCAGGTAAGGATGCTTTCACCAATGTATAACAGCTCCAAGACCTTGCTCACTACTGGAAATGGTCAGTTCAATCATCCTGTCTGACATCAGATCTGCTCCTCTCCCAAGTGTGCATAATTTCAGATACTTAAAAATAATTTAATCCACACTTAACATCAAGTCACTTCAATTAATAAGGTACTGTAATTTCCCAGAGTCATCCATTAACCTCTCTGCCCTGTATAAGACTTGGGGTCATTCATAAGTACTTTAGCCTTGTGAGTCAAGCCTGGTCTCCAGAGCATTTATTAACATGGTGAGAAGCACAATCCCCACAGAGAGCACAGTCCTACTGATTTCCTCCTGCCATTGTCAAGGTTAACCATACAATCTTTTCTTCCACTTTCAAATTTTCTCCTTTTCATACAAAAATTTTCTAATTACCCTGCAGCTACTTCACTTTCTTAAAAACCTCTAGACTGTGCCAAGTTTAGAAATCTGTGTACTGTATCACCTGGACTACCCTTTCCCCTCTTTGTGATATTTCTAATACCAACAGATTTATAAGGCAGAATTTCCCTCCACAGAAACACTGTCGATTCACCCAAAGCACACCATATGTAGGTGGGGTCTCTCTCTTCTCTAATACAGAATTTCTAATCATCTGCTCCAAAAGCACATCAGACCTCTAGATCTCCGGTTCCCCAGAGATTCCTACAAAGTTTCTCAGGTTGTAGCATCACTTTGATTGACATACTGGTGGTCTCAAGTGACAGACTACTTCACTAATAATTCAGCTATTTCATTCTTGAGCTCATGCTAATACCACTTGGTCTTAAGCATTACTTTAATTACTCATTTTATCAACCTACAACGGAATAAACTAAAGCCTTTTTCACTGCCTACCATAAATTTTCTCTTTAGACATCACCTCTCTTCTCCCTTTTATTATTTTCCCAGTTGTCTCAATGCTCTCTTGTTTTGACAATCTGCCTGTTTGGTGTTTGGAAATAACAGTAAAATATTCAGTAATTCCAAATACACTGTACAACACTAACAAAGAGGTTACCATAGGCAGTAGATTGTAGAGGAAAGTTACTTCAATAGAAGTCTGTCAGGTGGCAATAAGCAGCTTGGGAATTCCACAACAAGGTGTGATGTATCATTTTTAAGGCTTAAGGCAACACAAGGAGTAAGTCAGTTGTCCTTTACACCAAGACACAGAATTAAGAATGTCTTCTGTAAGTGGACTTACTGTCTCTACTACACTGTCTGCAGTAAGTCACTGCTCTTCAAATGTCTTACATTTCCAGGCAGTTGTGCTATCGGCTGCCTAAACTGACAAATTCACACTTTTCCATCAGCCAAATAAACAGAAAAAAACTGAGACACCACATTGTCTCTGACACTGTTAGGCACACCTACAGCAACACACAGCTAAGTATCATTATTACTCTGATTTACTCTTGTTATTATTTTTAGTGGAAAAGATACCATATATATGTACTCATATATACAGAATGTAACAGGACAAATCCCTGCTGCCAAAGAGGTTGTTCCTGACATTGGAACAGGTTTCCTGTACCCACAATACAAGATTTACAATAAAATTAGTTTACTTGATAAATGCTGGTGGCATATCCCTTTTCAAGATCTGGTCTTCTGTTGTCTGCACAGTCTCTTTTCCAACCTGCAGGAGAAAAAAGACATACTTAAGAATCAAAATTTCAATGTAAAGGCCAGATAAAAGCAAATCAAGAAATAACAACAAAAATGCTTTGCACTAATGACAGCTCCTTTCACCAGGTTCTTGTTGCTGTGCCTACTTTTGAGACCACTATATACTGTGGTTAACTTAATGCTTTGAAATCATAAGTTGTTTCCTATCAACATCTCTACTAAATTAAATGGGGACACACAAAACCACACTTTGCCCTCTTCCTACTCTCCACAGAAATAATACTATTCTTTTCCTGCACTTCATTGTAAAAACGTAATCACTGAACTCTGAAGGTTTCTCTCTGTTCTAATCCCCACAAGTCAGAAATCAAGTTCAAAGCTAAAAAAAATTACCCCCCTTCTGCTGTCAACTTAGTCTATTAGAAAAATGTAGTTAATTACTGAGAGTACACCCCACATCCACACCATCCTTTAGGCAAAAAATAATTATGCAGGGGGTAATAAAGAAAGAGTAAGATCTGGAGTTTTCTATACACTTGTATTATACAATAGAAGTCTTTATAATTGGTAGCTGACTCTCTGAACTGTGAGATCACCAACTTGACAAAATATTTCCAGCTCCTTTGTTCGCTGTATTTTCCAGCTGAATAAGCTATTCAGAAAGGCCTCACAAAGCAGAAGGTCTTTATACCAGACACTACTTTGTGTTAAGAGCTGCCAGACCTGCTCAAGCTAGACAAGATAGCCCTGCAAATCCCTGATCAGCTGGTGCTTAGAGATTCACTGGCTTTGGACAGAAGATGTAGTGTGTCAGTATGCACAGCACTTGCCAATTCTAATGCCGTACAGCCTTCCAGAACCACTGTTTCCTTGTAAATTTTTGCTGCTTGCCAAAAACTGTGTCTCCCTGGTCTGCTCCTTTTCAGATGAACTTCACAGAAGTACATTGGCTGGAGTATTTTATTTGCTTCAAACAGATTCAGCCCAGCCTACTTCTTTTTTTTTTTTTAATCTATTAGTACTACACTCACAATTAGTCATACAGATACTTAAAAGTAATGACAGGAAGAGCAAAAAAAGTTAAAGATCTGGAATTTTATTGTAGGTTTCTGTCTCTTGTGTTCGCAGTAGGTTCACCAACAGTCATGTACCCTCCTAGTGCACAGCACTGCAGTGTTGCTTTGACTCCTGAACTTCATGGCAATGCCTCAGGAGCATAGGATATGTGCATGATCAAGACGACACAAAAAAATTGAGTAATTCCCAGTAACTCTGGATTACACATCATTAGACAAAAGATTGTCAGCAGGTGAAAATGAAGAGCAATACTTTATTTACAAGAACCATGCCTTCAAGATGTATTTTCTTGCAGCTGTAACAATCTGCATATAATTCAATACAGTGAAAAAAGTAAATCTTTAAAGAATGCAAAAAAATAAAGCTTACAATGTGGGGGGCATTTCAAGCTAAAAGTCAGTCTAGCAATTGTTATTTTATATTGACCAGGTGTATTAGACCATAAAAAAGGCATTTCATCACTCAGTCTAGAAAGGGTAAGTCTCTTCTATAAAAGGATAGATCTAGGTTCAGTACTCAAAGAAGCATTATCAACTAATTGTAGGCAGATATATATCTACTTTATTTGTCTATAGATGCACATATATATATATGGACATTTTTTGCCATAGATAGCTAGGATCTTTAGTCTTCAGATGAAAGTAACATACTGGATAATAGTCAACTCCTCTTTTGTTTGGGGGTTTTCTGTGGAGATTTTTAATCTCAAAAAATTGCCCTAAACTCCAATGACATTTCTCTTCCAAGTCCATCCATATCCTCAGCACTGTATACCACACAGACAGGAGACAAGATTTCAAGCAGCTTCTATGATGCCTCAATTAAAAAGGTGCACTACCTGTCTAGTAAAAAGGACTTTCAACCTTATTTTAAGCACCAACACAGAATGTACTCCCTGAATCTGTTTAAATATAAAACCTTATTTGCATAGCTGTTATTTAACCTTTCCAGTTGTTGTAGCCAAGGTATAGAAATGGCATGGAAAGAACAAATGTACTCCACACAACATTTCACAAATGAAATCCCAAACATGAAGATACATTCATGAGTAAAAATATACATCATCAAAAAGGTTTAGTGGGTTTGCCCTTCTAGCTTTGTGGTTAGGGGTTTTTGTTGCTTTGTTTCCTACTTAGTTTTCACAAGATCCTGTTTCTTCAGATTGAACTTTACATGGCCTAAACAATTTTTGGACACACTGCAGCGTAACACAAGGTAACAACTACCCTCTCCACGATCCAATACCAAGAAAATTAGGTGGGATTGTTTTCTTGAAGATGTAGTATCTACATATTCCTTATTTCAGACAGGCAGCTTGTCCAGTTTTATGCTAATATGAAACAATCATCTGAGAAACACATTTTATTTCTAGCCAACAGCACAGATGTAGAAAAAACAACAGGATTCCTACTTGGGTTTTAAATACTCTTACTTCCTAAGATGATCTTTCCTTAACTAACTGGGAAGTGACAGTGATGTAGAAGCTTCTGCTATTACACAACGTTGGAGTGGCAATTACTCATGGTTCCAAAGAAACTGCCCTGACTAACACACTAAAATAACCCTAATTTCAACACCACACATTACAGAGTAAGGGGAGGTCTCAAGCAAACCTTACCAAGACGGTTTCCTAGTTACAGCTTCTACCCATCCATATTAATTTCCAAACTGCTTGGAGATTAGAGACAAATCAGTTGAATAAAGAGTGAGCTATTTTCCTTCTTGCTCCCTGCTCAAAAAAGCAGGGAATAAGAGGCAGGCAAGTCAAGAAATTTAAAGGAAATGGGACACACACAAGTCAGAGTGCATATACGGCCACTGAAAAACTTTCTGGGAATGTAGCTATAAGCAGGAGGAAGAGATTGAGGTTTCCTGCTGCTTTTGGCCTTCAACCTTGTTTGTAAGTCTCCTGCAACTCCTATTTGCCACTGGTTAGTATAAGACTAGTAGGCTTTAAGTTTTCTGATGTAGAAAATTTGGACCATGGAGGAGAAAGATGAAAACATTTTCCTCAGGCCAAGTTTGTTCCTTATAACCAGTTTTGCAGTTTTTTGTAATGTTTGCTTCTACCGCAGGAAAAACAAGACAAGGTCCCTTGCCCACCTTCTTAGCCTGCTGGATATAGCAAACAACAGCTGTTCAGTGAGAAGTAGAAATAATTTCAGCTTCTGTAATTCTGTAAGAGTTTGTTTAAACAGACAAGTACCCAGTAATATCTAGCCCTTTTTACTTCTGCGGTTTGAAAATAAAACCTGCATGTATCATATGAAATAAAACACATAAATAATTAAGGTGGGAGTCCAAAGTTTATTGTTTAAGGGTCATTTTATTTTATTTGTTTTTTTAAACAAAGATTCTTCTGAATGCCTATGTTGACAATACCAGTTTGACAATTTGCCAAATGCTGGAAGTGACATTTTCCTCACAGCTTATAGGTTTTCCCCTGTTAAAAGGGATGATGACCTTAGAAGAATTAGTTCTTGCAATGTTCCAGAAGCTTAATTTAAAACATCTGTCATTTTAGCAAGAAGCCTAAAAATATTCCCTCATCATCATCCAATGAACACATAACAGCCCTGGCTGTTACACTAGCAGAACCCCAGGTTTCCCCCAAGAAATAAGCTGCAGTATGAGTTTTGCTTGACAAACCCAAGTGCCGCACAAAGCAACCTAGGTCTGTACGCTGTAAAAGCAACTTTACCACAGGACAACTCGCTAAAAATCCACTCCCTGGTTTATGCATTCTTCCATGTTTTCAAGCTTTCAGGAAGGATTGTGACACAACAGTAGGAGCATTAAATCTCACATCAAAAATTTCTTATTCACCAGTTCAGTGCCATCAACTTCCCTGCAACTTCTTTCCCAATTTCTTTAGATGTCTGCTCTGAAAAAATATACTTAAGTATTTGCTTTAATTCTACAGTGACAACAGTCTCTACATTGCACAGCCATGTCTAGAATCCATCTCAAAATGGAATTGCCAGTGCTTTCTACACATTCTACATTTTAACAAAGTAAAGCTGGCCTGTATCTCACAACTAGGAACAACACACCAAGCTGAGCTAGAAGCAAGCCAAAGTTACACCAAATTTATGCTTACTCCTTGCTGGCATAGATGACATATATTTCAGTCTAGACTGAAAAATACAACGTGGGCAGAGAGAATTAAATCGTCATGAAATAATTTTTAATTCAGGTTCCATACTGAGGGGTCTCACTCGCACACGACAACATAAGGAAAGCGATGACTGAAGTTCACGATATCCAGTTGTGAATACAATACCTTTCAGAGTTCACCCCTTGGACAAGGCTTCTCCACTGAAGGCCTAGAAAGCAGGCCCTTTATCCCACACTGATTCAGAGACTGGTTTGTCTCAGTGGCTTCGGAAGTGGCAAGGGCTCAGTAACTACTTTACAATTGTTCAGTTTTCCTTTTGTGAAACCAGTCATCAGAGCCCAATTACATGGAAAGTTTTTGGGAAGAAGCTCTGGCAGGAAAGAGAAGCAAAACAGGACTTGGCTGTTTACCTTCATTCTTGTCAGTCACAGTATTTTGACTGCAACCCACACTGTCTTTACTTACACTATCAAGAAGATCCAGTTGTTGGTATTCCAATCTATTTTGCTCAGCTCTTTTAGAAATACAGGTGTTGGAGTGAATGTTTACCATGGCCTGACCCTTAGCTGCCCTAATCCATGTGGTAAATGTGTTGAAACAGGATTGTGTACATTCTGGCATAGCAGCCTAGCATCAAACTTTGTCCAATGCAAGTCAAACAGCTTTGGGGTACACCATGAAATTACTTTGTCTCATCTGAATTTACGTGTCACTCAAAAACTATCATATGCAAACAGCTTCCAGTAAAGGCAGGATTTTTGCAAACTGTGAACAGAAAAGTCAAGCAATGTTGAAGTGCTTTCAGAAAAATCAAAAATCAAAGTGAACAGGACAGCAGGTCACTCCCCACAATCTCATCATTCTCATTCAATAAGACTGAAAAAGTGAGTCCTAAGGTACAACTTCTTTTAAAAACACAAACTTTAGTTTTCCTTTAAAGGCGCTCAGAAGCCTTTAAAAAAGCAAATTTCCAATTTCTTCATCATTCTACTCATCTTGCTTTGAATTATAAAGGGGATTGATATGTCCTTGCAATTAGTGCATTTACCACCAGTTTAAGAAGCTTTAGAGTTTTTTACTTCTCTGTAGGGGAATAGGCCAATGCAATTAGAGATGGAAAAAAGTCCAAAGAAATGTGCAGCTAAATTCTTCTCCTGCTTTTAGTTTACACCAAATGAACAATGCATATGTACCACCAGTCAATCAGTCATGACTCCTTCTTGAAGCCAGGCACGACACTAAAGAGACTGCTGAATCAGAGCCTATCATCCACTTGTCCTTTCAGCCAGCATGGAAGCTGCATACTCACTCCTGGTTTTCTCATGATTGTCCTGGAGACTGCATTCCAGCCATAGCAAGGTACAATTTCAAAGTCATCTGGCAAGCAAATTAGAACACAACAGCCATCTGGTCCCCAACAACAGCAAACTGACCTACCTGACTACACTGGTGATTAAGAAAAATTTAACTCGCTTAAGGCTAAGGAAATCCTGCTGTCCACAAAATACTGAACTATAAAACAAGAACCATATGGAAAATGGAAAGCAGCATCATTTGGATACCAAAAGACTTATTCATGCTGCTAGTACCTATTAACTCCGTTACCAGTACAGAGCTGAGGCCTGGATGGTTTGGCTAATTACAGGATTAACTTAACAGAAGGGAAACAAACACATACTGATTATGTGAGACCTTTTACAGAACTCTTATAATTTGGAAATTAGTTCTTTTATTAAGAGAAGAGTTTCTTTTTCCAAACCAGTACTTCAAGTTAAAATTACTTTGGGACATCATAACTCTACTTCAGTCAACTATCATGTAAGTCATCTCTGACCCTTGGGCATTTACAAAACTTACCAGGAAAAATAAGATACAGCAACTGTAGTCTACCAGTGAGACTGACAGCTGCAAATAGCTACCTTTACCTTACAAGAAAATCTAAACACAACACCACATACCAAACAGCATGGAGACTCCAAAAGCT
Source organism: Oriolus oriolus (assembly GCA_013400235.1). Classification (NCBI taxonomy): domain Eukaryota; kingdom Metazoa; phylum Chordata; class Aves; order Passeriformes; family Corvidae; genus Oriolus; species Oriolus oriolus. The sequence continues at coordinate 2,870,208 of VXBT01010684.1, forward strand.
CTAGGAGTTCATTTCCATGTACTCAGATCTGTCATCACAAGTTTCAGAGCACCTCTTAACATAAATCCTGCTGCAGGTATGTACACATATTAGCACGGTACTAAAAGATAACATGATTTTGGAGCTAAGTTTTCTCATTATTAACATGCCTGTCTGAAAACCAAGAAACTGAACACCATGATACTGCTGCTAGATTTACACCATCTTTGACAATCTGCTAATATCTGCATATTGGAGAGGATTTTGGTGGATAAGGATCTCTGTCCTGCCCCAGTAACTGAGATGTATCCTGTCCTCCCAGCATTTCAGCTGCTAAGTCAAGTAGAAGCATCCAGAAAATTTACTAATCTCGAGGCTTTTTGGCCCTGTTGGTAGTAGAGTAGTAGTAAGAAGTCTTACCATAGGAAGCGCACAGATTATATCAAATGGAAGGCAGATTTGGTTCCAGATACAGCAGGGCTGCCTATGAGAATCTGTGATTCTGATACAGATAAATATTGTACTGCAGCATCTCTAAATCAACTCAAGCTATAGCTACACATAGGTAATAACTGACTTTCTCACCAGTATGTTTTTTTCTTCCTCAGAAGGACAAACTAACTTACGTTGTGATCTGTGTAACAATAGTAAGTTAGCATTCCACTTATCCATGTGTTGGCATAGATATTCAAGAAGCTGAAAAAGCAAAGACAAAATAATGTGTTCTCTATTACTTTTTGGGTAACTTTCAAATGTAGAACGTAGAGCAGTTTCTTTCTCTACTGTTCTGCATCTGAAATCTACTCAGGTAGTAACTGACTACATGAGGTACAAGGCAGATATCCAATAAAAGCGTCTCAATTTCCCTCTGCCATTTAGTTAACTACAAAATCTGTTGTTACCTTTCATAACCCATGTTACTTTTTGAAAGCACTGCTGATTTGACAGGTATGGTTACCTAAATGAGGCATTTTAATATGCCACAACTGAAAATGTAGGATGGCTACCGGGCCCTGAATTTTAGGATCTTCCAGTTGTTATATGCTTGTGTCGGCGACTGAAACATGGACCCAGCCCAGCAGGGAGACTGAATCCCTTTATTCACAGAAACAAGCTGGTTTTATGCACTTACGTGACCTATCACACACTGCCATGTCAGCAGCACACCCTTTGAATGTCTCTGTATTTGGTGACCTGCCTGTCAGCTTCCGGCAGGCTCCTCCCTCCAGGGTCGGGGAGGGGGACAAGTTTCTCTGAGCCACCAGGTGCTCCTTTGTGCTGCCGTGTGCTTCTGCAGGCACATCCCACAGCCTGCAGCCCAACTCCATGTCATCTCCCTCACTTGCTTGTACTGACTTCTGAATACCAGACTGTTCAACACTGATTTTCTCTTTTCCACAGAAATAGTGGCACCACCTCCTGCCCAGAGCATCAGTGGTTCCAGAGAAAAGATTTTTTTTTTTCCCCCTCTAAGTTCATGGCAGGTTTGGTTCCCTGCAGAAAAACAGAATTTATAAGCATGAGAAAGAAAAAAAACACTCATGTAGAATTCTTTTATTGATAAAGTATTATTTTTCTCTATGTTCTTTAATATATTAAAAATAACTTCATGTGCTCACTAATATATGGCTGAAGCAACAGAAACTCACAGCATTAATGTTTTGGCATAAGCTCTGCCACAGCAAATGTTTCTCGACCAGCAAGGTACATGGTACACAGTGTTTTATAGCAATTATCCACCTTCTGCAGCACACTGGACAATTTGTCTTTCATAAGCCTCACTTTACTTGACTAACAGTTAATTCTAGTGTACACTAAGTTCATGGTGTAAATCATTGCTCACATGTTAAATGCAATCTTTTAATTAGCTACAACAGTATCTAGTTACATTCAAGAGAACTTAACTAGATATGGTAGGCTGTTTTCCAAGGGACTCATTTACAGCACCATTGAAAATGTGTGTCAGAAACTTGATATCATGTGATTGTTTTCCAGCTTGATTTTGCTTTCAGTGCTCATGACCACTTATACCAGCTCTGAAAGGAATTCAGCATGTAGAAGATGACCCGCTTCCGTGCAGAATCACCACAAAGAATTTGCAAAGTACTAAAAAGCAGCTACTCAGCAGAAAGAACTGATAGAGGATATTAAAAATCAAATAGTGTGTGATGCAGCATTAATTCAAGTTAGATGAAGACTTATTCAGCTGTTAAAATTAGTTTTTAATGAATCTTAATCTTACTATATGGTCATATAACAAACCACTGTCACATCAAAAAAAGCTCTAAAAACAACTACTATCAATAGCATTTGCTATTTCTTTATTGACTCATACTGAAAAACAATACACTTTGAAGAGACTAAGGGTTTGGGTTTTTTGTAGTAAAAGCTTATAAACTATGGCATAGAAGCAAATATTACCAGTGTAGTCAAAATCTTCTACTAAGGGATGACATAACCAATAAGAGTAACGCAATCCAATTCTGAGTTGTCACTGATTCTTTTGAGAATTTTTATCATTCAATTCATTCTACAGACCTAATTTCTCTCTCAGAACAATCATTATTTTCCATGCATCTAGAGTAGAATTTATTCTTAGCCACTTTTACAGTCAGCATTGATCTGTTAAAACCTATGTTAAAACCCAAATCACTGCTGAAGCCACCCTACTTCTAAATCAGTGCTTTGGACTAACATTAATACACATTACATTCCATTTCTCTATGTTCACCTAATTAAAACATTATGAAAGCATTACTCTTACCCCTGAAGTCCCTACTGGAAAGCCTAGGTCACATAATACTGAAATCTGTGGCAATTTTTCTTTATACCAATGGATTTGTTTGGCCCTGTTACTGTGGGCAGTGGATTCTGCACATCCCTGACAGGATAGACAGATTTTATCAGTAGTAGCTTCATGTTAGAGCTATACTCAATTCTCTGTTGAAACCATGAGGGAAAATTAGGTAATATAAGTAAGCAACTTGAAGGTTACAGTCCACTGCCATATAAATATGTAGGCTAAAACTTCTTCTTTAGTTAAGTTCCCATGATTGGCAAAGCTGGTCAAAGCCTGGGTTCACCTCTTGCATACACAAGGAATAAACCTAGTCACTGTTAGCTCAGAAGCTGTAGAGAAACAAAACCTCTATAAACTGGTCTTAAAAACAAATATTTAAATTTGACATTTAATTATAAAGAGATTTGAAAAAGTTCAACTTCTTTAAAACAACAGCTTTTTTTTTTTTCCTTCTTCACTGCAATTTGTTAGCATTTTAGAGCTCCATCATGCCAGGCACTCTACAAACACACAAAATCATCCATTTCACATATAACAGTAAACCAAAACTGCATCACATTACAAGAAGGTTGACAAATCAACTCCACACCAGGAAAAATATATTAAAGGGCCACCCATTTCTAGCTCTTAAAATCCTCTAACAAACATTAATGCAAAAGTCTTTAAGTCTTGGTGAAATAAATATGTTAGAGATGAAGTTTCTGTATTAGCTACAGTAATGTAGTTAGGAAAAGAAACATCAGTACTGCTGCAGATCCAACTAAAAGCAATTCCTATAACCGGAAGCTACACTTGTTCCCAACATTTTGTCCTATTTGAGGAAGTTGCTCCAAATTTAATAGCAACAGAACAGAAGAGAACCATATTTCTGAGCAATCATTATACTATGTTAAACAGAAATACAAGGGTTTGGGCCATCTAGCAAGCTAACAGGAAAGTCTCTGTGGGGAAAGGAATTGCATTCAGTTGTGAGAGCAAATGCTAGATCCATCAAGTTTACAAATGCCTTCAGTTTATTACCTCCCCTGCTACACAGTAACCAAGGCAGTTTTAATGTTTATAATTAAAAACCCATATGCAGAAAAGTTTGCCCTTTGCAACAAAAAAAGTGCAAGACAACTATGTAAAAATCTGCTGCGACATTGCTTTGTAGTGTTCGTGACAACTTCAGGGTCACAAAGTATCTTTAGCACTTCACTGCTCTGAGTAACTGGAGAACAGGTCAGATATTCCAGCTATATCCCCCAGCTCCTCCTCCAAACAGTCAGAGCAAAGTTGTTATGCAAGAAATTTACTTGCACTTGACAGATAAAACACTTTCTATTCCCTGGCTTTGAACAACAATCATCACGGATGTCAAGCTGGGAAGAAGGGGTGGGGGGGGGGAAAATCAGATCCACAGAAAGATACATTCCTTCCTTCCTGATGCTTGGGTGGTGGGCTGGCCTCAGCTGCTCTGACAGCTCAAGGGCCAGTGGAATCTAGTCTGAGAGCTAAGGAATGCAGGTTTTGCCAGCAATGACTGAAGAGAAATTAAAGAAACACCATGCTATTACTTTTTTTTCCTCAGAGAAAAACTGAAGTCTAACTGAAACCAACCTAAAATTTACTGAGGTTCCCACTCTCCATCCTTTGATTTTTTTAGAAAAAGGGAACATTTTATAGGTGTGGCAAAGAATCAAAGAGCACTTTACTTGCTACAGTTAAGCCAGTGATTTGGCAATTATTAGCCCTTCACAATCCATTTTTTTGTCATTTTACCAGGACAAGCTAAATAAAAAGTGACCTTTTTGCTACTACTCTGTAGTTCGAGAGAAACCCCATTTATTCATCTCTGTTATTCAGCACAACTATTGTGCTGCAAAAGCTGCAAAGACAGCTAGGCTTGTGAAAGTGATTTTTACTGTAGTCCCAACACTAGTCAGTTTAATTTGTTAGTTCACCTAAAAATCTGTAAGAGTTATGCAGAAATTTGAGAAAGCGGACACAGAGCCCATTCAATACTTGGAAGAAAACTTATTAGCAAGTGTAAAAACAAAAGCTTTTGAAGAGTTAGCTGAAGGGCAAATAGACACCTGTATCACACATTCTGAGGCTGAAATGTGAAGCATCTTTTGTGATTAACCTTAACCAAAGTTACAAAAAACCCTATGATTTTAATAGCAAACAAGCACATCAAAAGTTAAACTTCCAGTAACTTCTGTCCAGGTGCTTGATGATGCAGCAATCTTTTTCTAGCGATAACTCTTGAGATAAATATTCAGTGCATCACACACTTCAGCATTAAAAACGCCCCATAAGCAAGTACACAAATGTATGTTAGCAGCTTACAAGGTTTCCAGAGTTTAAATAGGAAGGTTGAACATGCCAGCTTGCATAAAATTAACACATTGTTTCACTCAGTTATGTACTACTCTTCATTTTGCACTGAAGAGCTTAACCATTGCCTGTGCACAGACAGGTATTATACTCATTTATATAAGTCCATTTGTTCTAACCGTAAGTTTGTGGTCACCAGGAACCAAATCCATCCAAAAACTGTTGGAGCTCACATCATATCTGTGTCTCACATGTACTGACTCTCAGCCTAGCTGAAGTTGGTTTCTGCTCCTTCTGGCAAGTATTTGTGCAGGTGAACAAAACAAAGCCTGCATAAGAAAAGGAAGTTTTATTGATGCTTCCCTCATCTAAAACAGTTGCAGTATGCAGCCTCTTCCAAACTCAGGAAAAGTTTGGAAGACAAGAGGAAGCAACTCAGCTGAAATAAGTTCTAGATGACAGCTTTTAACAGCTCCCCTGCTTGACAGTAAGAGTCAGACTTCTGAAATTGAAGAGCTGATACCTGGCAAATGGCTGAAAGATGAGAACAGGAAAGGAAGTTGATATGGACTTCCCTGGCTCAGCCTTTAACAAGCTTCCCATTCTGACACATTCGTTCAAAAAGAAAGGCTGAGAATACTCATTACAGTTTGCCACTGTACAGTGACTTAACTAAGCTGACCAGAGTGCCGCTCTCAGTTCAGGGGTGCAGAACTAACCACCATTTCTCATACTGCTACTAGGGCACTTCTGTGACTATCCCCATTTATGAAATTAATGACCACAGCTGTTCTCTTGCATGCTTTTCAGCATTTCAAGAGGGGCAGGCTTGTCTCTAGCTCATGCTAAGGTTCAGCTACTAAAATGCAGTTCAAATTGAATACTATTGTATTTTACTATTCCCACAAACAGAAGTTAAACACTGAGCAATAAGACCAGAACAGCTGCAACATACCCAAACATTTAAAGCTGCATACACAAACATATCTGAGCATAAAGCTCTAAAGTTCACTAAAGCAGTACTTTCTCAGCTCTGTTATTCATCATTTTATTTATGCACCATATGTACCTGAGGACAAAGATTAAGCATGATACTTACTCAAATCAAACCTTCTTAGGCCATCATAAAAAAATCAGTTTAATATAAAAACTGCTTGGCTGTACTTTTCCTTTCACACACTGTAAGCTCTAATTATCTTTTTTGAGTAGATACACATTGAGAGGCCAAAGGCAGGAGGTGCTCTGCTGTTAGAAACAGGGAAGAATTGATTGGAAATGCCAGTATCAGATGGAGTGACCATTAGACGGTGGAATTAAGAATCCTGAAAGGAAAAATCTAGACAAATCAGGGCCTGAGCTTCAGAACAGAGTTTAGCCTCTTCAGAGACCTAACTGGAGAAATCACATGGAATACAGTCCTAGAAAGAGAAATTCTAGAGAGCTGGTTGATTTTCAAGGATCACCTACTCCAAGCTGGCTCATCCTGATGAGCAGGAAGACAAGGAAAAGTGGCAGGAGGCCTGCCTGAATGAACAGAGTGCTCCTGCCAGGAGGAAGAGAGATATTAGCTGAGCACTCAGGCATGGGGTCCATCCCAAAGTCTGTCTAGAGCTGAACCTACTGAGGGGCATGAAAGACAACAAAAAATGCCTGTGTGAATACAGCAGCAAAATAAAGACTAGGTAAAATGTGGGCCCACTCTGGGACAGGCATGGGTGTCTGACCACAACACACAAAAAATTATGTAGTCAAAGACTTGTTTACCTCTGTCTCTTCTGAGAACATCTGCCTTCAGCAATCCCAGCTCCCCAGGATCCACTGAGAGCTTGGTACAAGGAAAATTTACATTTGGTGAAAGAAGCTCAAGTTACATTTCTATTCTGTGGGTGTAACCATTGATGGAAAATGCAATACAACATTATTACAATAGGTCTCTTCATAAGTATCCTAGGCCAACATCAACAGAAACAGCTTGTTTCTTTTCTCCATTCTTTACTGGAGAAACCCATCATGAATCATCAGTTTCCTACCCTATCCATGAAGTCAGGATACTGTGAAACTGTTCCAACACATGTTTTCTCAGTGAGAGGAAGAGTTAGATATCATCAACTAAGAGTCAATGAGCTGACAGGTTCAGAAACTCTGGAAAGGCTTTGATAATGAGGTTTTCAGTTTTTTGCTTCTGTCCCCTTCATCCCACTACTATTCATTGTTCATTATTCATGCTTTAAATAGCTCTCCTGAAGCATCAGAACAATACTGACTTCTGAATAAGAGATTTGTTACACAGTGAGTTGTTCAATATATTTTGACACAAATCTTTGGTTCTAGTCTCAGGATACGGGCAAGTACAAGTCATACCTCAGTAGACTTTAATTATGAGGCAAAGTAAGCAAAGGAAAGGTTTGCCCCCTCTATTATCTAGTCAGTCTTCCATAGCCTCACAGATGCACTAGGGCCTGGTTTACTCCAGAAACAAACCAGACCTACTTCCAAGTATTACGCACGTAGGGTCATGCCCCGATTCCCCCCGCCAAGTTCAGTTTTGAGCTGCTAGGATGCTAGGCTTGTGTTTGGAAGAGATATTTATTGGTGAAATATTTGCAACTGAAAATAAGATCCAGCCTTCATTTCATCATTTCATCTCCCCATGCAGCAAGGCATCTTGTATCCACAAAGTACCTTCTGAAATGAAGGTAGCTGCAATATTCACTCATCTGGTGTATTTCCATGGCTCAACACAAGTTGTTACTTTAGACTCCAATTACAGGACAATATTTAGAGTTAATTCTCTCTCACCTGTGGTCATAAAAATTAAGGAAGAAATTATACAATTAAACATTACAATTAATGTAGTGGATTAACTTTTAACAATTATACAGTTACAACAAGAAGACACTTTCCTGTTCAAATTCAGTAACAACAATACTCCTATTGCAGTGTTCAAAGATAAATGTCAGGAAGGCTATCACTTTGCAGAAATTAAGAACTGCGGCTGCAGAGAAGTTCTGTATCAAGAACTGCTTCTCAGCATTTGACTGAGCAAGTGATAGAATATAATTTGTGTCACTAAAGAAAAAATACTATGTTGCAATGTTCCTTAAGGTCTAGTTTGCCAGTCTGACTTGCTTTTCAGTGTGAGTAGTGTCAAGTCAGTAAAGCTTAGCAAGACAATGCAGTCAGAAACAGGAGCTCAGGAGAAACACACACAAGTGTACAACAGAGAAGCAGGGACAAAAAGCTAGTCTTCACTATATGCAAAGCCACTACCAAAATTAAGCAGTACTCAAGGCAAGAACTGACTAGGATTGGCCTATTCTCTCCTTTGAAAAACCAACTGGCATCATTTCCAGTAACTAGCATTAAGACCATATTCGCTAACACATCTTTAAAACCACTGTTTGGACCCATGCTCACCCAGTCCTCTCAAAGATTTGTTTCATCAATCCAAATTTCAACTGCATTGGGAAGGGGAAAACACTTGTAAATTACTCCATTTATGTTCTGAAGGTACACATTTCTGAACGATGTTTTGTTTAGTTAATTTTTTATTAACCTCTAAAAGGAATTCTACATCTACAGTCCAATATCACCGTGTGGAAAAAAGCATTTTCGTGTTTCAAAGTACAAAGCAAAACTACATCACTCTGTAAAGTTACAAGAAATCAGGAAGAATAAATTGCTACAAACACCAGCCCTTAACATGGGTTTAACTCCTCCCACACTGGTGTAATCGACTTATGCAGCAGAAAGCACACAATAAGTTTTCCAGAGCAGGAGTGGTATTCACCAGATTCTTGGCATATGGAACTTTTTAGTCCAACTGCCACTTAAAGACTATCCATTCCACAATAATAGTCTCAGTTTTTATGCCCAAAAAAGCAAGCTGCACATGAGGAGACATTCACCATCTCTATGCACATTTAAAGGAAGAGGGAACAAAAGATTCCTTTTAAAGCTGATGGAGGAGACTGGTATAAATTAAGTGTCCAAACACAATAACAGAACAAAGAGATTATTCCATTCAAATCAGAAACTAATTAATCACTTATGTAAAGATGATTCCTAACGCATAAAAGCAAGAAAGAAGTTTATGATGTGCTTTTGTTATTTCAAAGTTGCTTTCTGTCTGATTAATCATTCTTCTCCCAGCCCCTCCCATACACACACCCTAATGGGGTTTATCCACTTTCTCAGAGCATATGGACACAGTTCCCACAATATGGCAAATGATCCCTGAAGAAACTGCTGTGCACTGAAGAAGGATATTCTAGTTCAAAAAGAGAAGTAAATTTTTATTATTTGTAAAACACTAATCACAGTTTTCTATTACTCATAAGACCTAGAAAGCTGTAGTGAAAAGAGTTATTCTCTCATGAGATCTTCAAGCCTATTCTAGTACTCATTCATTTGTCACTAACTTTGAGTTCTGTAGAGTTCAGATGATCTGCTCTTTTGACCATTTCTTTCAGCTTCAAAATGTAACAATATAATAAGATGAAATGGGGAGATGGGGAGGCACAGATCTATACATATCCCACAACAAGTTACAAGCATCAAGAAAAAATCCAGAATCTACAACCCCCTTTAGAGTCATCTTTTGGCTGTGCAGAAAATTTTGCAAGGAAAAAAGCTTGTCTTTTTCCTTTCTTTTCCATCCTTTTCTGAGATACATAAATATATAAACATATTGCAAGCTAATTTTTCTCCTCAAAAAAGAGAAACGCTAAGCTGCTCACAACAGCTCACTCCTCTCTTTGTGCCCTGAGTTACAGTCAAGTCAGCTATGCCAAAAGAAAACTTAGGATAATACAGGTGTTTTACCATCCACTCCCCACAATAGTCAGACCATTTCTCCTCATTCCAGGTGTTTATCCATGTATTTGGCTTTTGCTGCTGGAATCATGACAATGACAAGGATTTCAAGGCAGGCTGCATTCTTCACAAATTCATTTAAACAGATGATTTCCAAGTTGGTGGTTTGCAGGTATCTGTAGGCAATTTATAGCCTGTCTAGGGAAGATGGACAGCCCTTTCCGAACGGCCCTGCAACCCCAGGCAACTTCCCACCTGTCAGAGGCCCGTGGATATACAGCCAGAACATGCCAGTGGCTTCAGGTGATTACTGCTTCTTCCTCTGCTGAGATGAGGTAGGACAGCTGCAATAGCTACACTAAATGCAACACTCCCAGACTTAACTTTTTTGTTTGGTTTAAACTTTATGTCTCTGCCAAAGTACTGGTATCAAGTTCCATCTGGTTTAAGAGCTATCTGGGTAGTTTTAGTTGTGCCTAGATGGGGTGGGCTTCAGCTGGTGGTAGTTTAAAGAGACTGACCTCACAACTTTAGGAAGTCACAAAAACCTTTGACACACATGACTGTTTGACTCAGTACTATAGGGTCTTGTTCCCATCAAATACAATCTCCACTTAAGCTTCAACTTACTCTAGACCGCATTTATTTACATATTAAAATAGTGTCTGGCCCAGATCTACTTAAAAGAAACACCTGATAAACCCTGACTATGAGACAGGATATTTATACTCTAAGAGACCCTTCCTGATGATTAGCCTGGCCTAGCCAGGCCTGACATAGCTAGTCACAGCTAGTAACTAAGATACAGAAAGGCATCAGTAACATTTCATAAGCCTCCAAACCTCAATAGGTAAATAAAGGCATATCACAGCATCCAACAATAACACCTTCTCAAGGAATGTGGTCATCAGCAATTTAATAGAGAGTAAAGCAATTTTTCCCATTAAAAAAAAAAATCATGTAATAGAAACTGGCTGCATATAGATACTTGTGGAACATATTCACATACAAAATGACAGCACAGAGGCAAGGCAGAAGTTGCACCAACAAATAGACAAGCACTATTTTTTCAGAGCAGATCTCTGTTCTGAAAGATCTCGGCCACTTCATTTGTCACCCTTAGGGTCTTAAATCTGCCATTATGAGCATTTCAAGGAGTATCACTTTGCTCAGATGCCCCAAGCTCTATGAAAATGAAGGACATGAAAACAGGGTAAGTCTCAAACAACCGGTCTCAGGTAAAGCAAGTCAGATCTTTCAGACCATTGACCTGGTTCAACAGCCCAGACTCTGAAAAACCAACACCTCTTTGAGCTGAGCCTGCTCAAATATTTTAAATTACGTGTACTTCCCAAGTCCCGTCTACTACCTTAATTTTCATGCAGAAAATTACTGCCCAATCTGTCAAACTCAGCAGCTTCACCCATGGTATTGTTGGTATTTGGCAGAGCAACAGCAATACTGCTGTGAGGCAGTTCTGTCTGAAACAGCAGAGAGAAGTGACCAGAGTGGGCTGTGCCTGTACTGACAGAAAGCCAGAATCCATACAAGGCGGTATGGAGCTCACAATATCAGAGCGGAATTTGCGTTCTCTGTTTGGCAATAATATAACATTGGTCTGAACATAAATGCTCGTAACTTCACTACTGCAAAGCACCAATTTTTTTTCTCCTCCATGAAATAAAACTATTTATATAATGTGTGTGATTGCTTTACCATTTCTGCATCATCATCAGTCATCCTTGATAAAAATCCCTCTTTTTAAAATAGGCTAAAGGTCTGATGAGTTTTTAAAAAAAATAAACCCAACAAAACCAAACAACTTGGAGGGGGGGCGGAAAAGCCTGAAACAACTAGAAATCATCACATGCTTCATTTCCTCCCTGGGAAGTTTGACTACTTAGAACTCAAAATTTCATTTCACTCTCCTCTAAACTAATAAGATATCTAGCAAGATCAAAATTATTCCGCACCTATTAGGTAGACTTGACTATTACCCACCACCACTTCTGTTGACTTACAGGATCACATCTTTTAGCTAAAAGAAATACCAAGTGCCAGCCTTCCCATAAGAGGCACACATCTGCTACAAATATAAGCCAATACAAACATTAGGATTTTCAGTTAAAAGAAGGACCAATGTAGTACATTCATAGTCTTGTGGTATCTGAAGCCTCTCCCTCAAGTTCTTGGCTCCAGTCGAAGTTGATTTCTGTGCAAAAAAGCTTCTGATGCTTACCTCCACATTATATTTTTGCATAGGCAACAAGGACTTCATCCTACAGTTAAGAAATTTCATCAAAATACTTCAAAACAATTTCAGAATTACTGTGCAAAAGCTATTCCCCAACAGAATAATCAAGATGCAGTGGAATCAAACTGTTGCATATTGCAAACAGAATACCAAGTCTTTCTTTGGTATTTTACCACAGGAGATACTAACTTGTAAAGATTTAGTTATTTCATTAACTTCAACAATGACTTGGACTATCTCCTCCCCAGAATTACTTTACAATCAGGTTCTGGCAAGGAAGTGTCTCTATGGCAGGTCTACTTGAGTGTGCAAACTTTACATTAAAAAAGACATGTAATTTAAGATGGCTTCAGGCAAACCTTAAAATACAGGATAGCCATTAAGGACAGAAAATAAAGAAATGCATGCTGAAAGAAAAGTTCTCTTATAGAGGTCTGTAGTCAGGGTATTTAGGAAGAGGACTCCCTTTTGACTCATCTAATAGCCCGAATTTAAGACTCTCATATCAACCTCTGTTCCATCTTGAATAGTGTATTGTGCTAACTCCATCTCAGGACCATTCAAGTTATTGCACATAGGTCCTTCCTTATAGCCATATAGTCTTTTTCTAGCCCATTTCCCCTCACAGTACCTCTTCTAGGCCTTCCATAAGAATGGTTCTCAACACTTCAAACACTGCTACCAGCAGTTACATACAGACAGGATAGTTAAATAAATTAAATATTGCATTTTCCAAACTGCAGAATCCTTACTACAGTCTGCGCAGCTGGAGAGTAGCGCTGCTATATGTGAAAATTTATCATTAAAAAACCTCAGTGCTTTCCTTTATGTACTTTGTGATACTCACACTATACTAAGAACCCTGAGCAGACAGCAAGCAACACAACGAGCCAGCAGCTACATTACTCTCTTGGTTGTACTGACAACTCCATCTTTGCTGTCACCTAGGAAGCCACCAGAAGGCTCATCATTCGAGAACCTGTCTGTACAAATTCTGCTCCTGTGAAACTGCTGTTTCATAAATTGCCTTTGCACTTCAGAATGATGCACTGAAAACACAGCTCCAGATAGGAAACAGAACTTTAATTCTGCATTTTCCCTAATGTAGTCAAAGCTGTATTTTAACAGACCAGGGTATCTTCCTGGTAACTACCACCTCAGATTACACCACTTCTATGTGCTCTTTGTGAACAAACACAGAAAAAATAATTCAACAATCTTCCCTTTTATCTAACTAGCAGGCAAGAAAAGAAAACCAGAGGCTTCTAAAACAGTCCAAAATGAAAGAAGAGCTAGCATTAGCAAGCTGCAGAAGGAAACCAATTCTATTTCTGCATTTCTCTAATAAATGAGACTTTATCAGATTAAGTTTCTTTTGAGAGAAGGGTGGGGTAGGGAAAAATAGTCACACAACCCAGTATTACAGGGTTAGCTCAGAGAAGCAAAGCATTATTCCAATGTCTTCCTTTCAAGGAAAAGTATTTCATGTACACAGGCTTCACACCCTTACAGCCAAAACACCTATTACATCAGTGAATTGCTGAAGAACGATTGCTCTTCATAAAAAGAAGAGTGTCTGCTATAGTCAGCAAGAAGGACAAGTATTCTAGATGGTCTGTAATATTTATAGTCATGGCGACCAAGATATGTAGTTACACTGTAGTAAACTGCAAAACCTCAAAGCAGCAAGTTATTCTAGCAGTAGCAAGTACTACAGGCCCAAACGTGATAAACACATAACACACATTAGTCATCTTGACAGCTTTTTATGCCCACAAGCCTCATGATTTCAGTGCATTAACACATTGGTTAACGGTGACACAGTATTTTAACTTGCATAGCTATTCGTTTTAAGGCAAAGTTTACTGGCAAAGGGTATTTCTCGCCAAGAATTACTTCAGAATTTTACAGTATTCAAAATGAGCAAGCAACATGTGATGTCCTAAAATGAGCTCAGCATCTGTAAACAAGCTTAACAAAGATGCAAGGTAAGTACCACCAGGTAATTCTTAATGCAGTAGAAGAGTAGGCAATGTCACAGTGTTTTCTATATCAAAGAAAATATTTCTGCCTTGCAACAGCTCGTTATTCTTTTGTTGATTATAAAAGTGCTAATAGGACTAAAACATTGCAAATGTATTAGTCACTTGCACTTCTCAAACTGCAGTGTCCATACTGCAAGCACTCAGATCTTAAAGAGACATGCTATGCATAACTGCTTTCAAGAATTCAAGAGAGTGAGGCCAAATTTCCGTCACCTTTAGCTTCCCACAAGCAAACAGTAACTCATACTCGAGGCTACGTAACAAGAACAACTTACAGCTCCAGACTTTGCCTGGAAACCACAGGTCTGTCCCGCCTCAACTCCTGCATTGATAAGGAACGGCCGGCCTTCACCAATTTAAAAATGAAACCCAAATGCCTGGGAGGTTTGGGCTTTGTTATTGGGCGGCTTTGGGTTTTTTAGGATAGGCTCACGCCAAGTAAGTATTTTGCCTTTTATAGCGCATACACTTAAAATAGGAGTTTCCTAGGCAGCAGAGAACCACACAGCGTATCAGAGCCATCTGTGAGGCGTTTCGGGGCGGGTATGAAAAGCAGCAACTACCGCGCTTTACTGCACTTTAATGTGATGCCGCTCCTCAGGTGGGCAAAGGCTTCTTCGCTCCGAGACGGTGAGCAACTCACTGCTGGGACAACTCACTGCTCCGCAGCGCGGCTCTCCCGGCTCCCTCGCCGGCCGGAGCGGAACAGACGAAGGCGGCTTCCAGGCGGGAGCCGCAGAAGTCCAGACAGACTTCCAACTTAACCCTTTCCCGGGCCCCACCCCCGCGCCCGGCCCGCCCTAACAGGGTGGGGGCCGGCACACCTGTCCGCGACAGCCCCGGGCGGGCGGGCGCCGCCGGACTCCCAAGTTGGCCACGGCGGCCAAAGTCGCTCCCGGGAGAAAGCGCGGAGGAGGCGGGCCGGCCGCCGCTACTCACCCGCACCAGGTTGCTGACAGCGGCCTGCACGGCCGACACGGGGGCGGTGAGGTCCGGGATGGCCTTTCCGTCCACCTCCCCCTCCTCGTGCATGATGACCAGGTGGGAGATCTGCTGGGCCACCGGCTCCAGGATGCTCTCGATGGTGCGCGTGTGGAAGACGGGCATGGCGGCAGCGGG
>VXBT01010684.1:2885874-3014577 GCA_013400235.1 Oriolus oriolus
CCTCCCGCGGCTCCCGCCCCCGGCCGCCTCGCCCAATGGTCGAGCGGGGGCCGCCGCTCCCAGTGGCCCAATGCCGCGTCCATCAACATTCCAGAGCCTCCTTCCCCCTCCACCCCCCCGCCTTTCCCGCACCACCCGCCTTCCCAACCAAGCTTGGTTGCGCGGGCGCTGGTTTCCCAGAGTCGAGATGACGTCAGACATTCTGGTGTCCATATAAGGAGACGATTAATGCCGGGGTGCCGGGATAGCGGGGGGCGAGGGCGGTGGGATTCTTGCGCCACGCCCGCCGCAAGTTCGCTCCGTTGGGCTGAGGCGGAGCGTGAACGCTTGGCCGGGTGCGCGGGGCTGGGCACAGCTGGGATGGGGGTGGCCGATGGGAGGTGGCGCTCCTGGCCGCACCCGGTGTCCCCAGGCACTACTTGGGGCGCACCCCTTCGTGCGGGGCGTTGCGCTTTCCCCACAGCCGGCCCTGCGCGGCCCGCTCTGGGCGCGGCCCCATACGCTTCCGCCCACGCTGAGGAAAAGTGGCGAGAGGCTGCGGGTGCCGCTTTCCGCCCGTGCTCCTCAGGTGGGGAAGGTTGTCCCTGCCGTTCCGCTCCCCGCTCGCCTTAGGTGGGAAGGGCTGTCCCCGCCGTGCTGCCCCCCACATGCCGCCCCTCAGGGGCTGAGGGGACACGGCGGGACAGCGCTGAGGCGGCGGCGGCCGCCCCGTGGGGCTGCCCGGGTGGCACGTACGGGTAGAGTTAACATCGGCTTGGGTTTTACCGCTATGACTAATGGTAATAGCGGGAGCTTGTTTAAATACACTTAGGTGAGGGGCGTGGTGTCGGGAGAAGGAGTACGAACCGTGGTCAGAGAAGAACATAAATCCCCGCTTTCCCTTAGGGGCGGTGTGGAGTGTGGCTGCCAGTCCCAGCACGGCTCGGCCTGAGCCCGTACGAGCGCTGCCCGCCCTCCGGCGTGCCCCGGGCAGGGTCTCTTGTGACACTGGCAGCACTCGTGGTAATAAAATAAAACGTGAGTAAGGAGTTACGCCCTGCCCTTCTTCCTTTCTTTGATAACACGAGCACAGGTTCAGATTTGGAAAGTTATTGCTGGCTTTTAGATGTTTTTATCCTTGTGCTGCTATTTTAAGCCATAAATCAATTTCCCTGTCAGACAAGGTTGCACTCTGAAATGTTCCAGAGCAAACATTGTGTTTTCTGTGCAATGTTTGAACACAGCCGGTCCTACCAGCAGATGCAGGGACATATAGAAAGACCAATCAAATCAGTAAGGCTG
This sequence comes from Oriolus oriolus, assembly GCA_013400235.1. Classification (NCBI taxonomy): domain Eukaryota; kingdom Metazoa; phylum Chordata; class Aves; order Passeriformes; family Corvidae; genus Oriolus; species Oriolus oriolus. The sequence continues at coordinate 2,887,156 of VXBT01010684.1, forward strand.
GTGTGGGCTCAAGGATCTCTTTGTAACTTGTACCAGCATTGTCATGGTTGAAGCTACAGACACAGTTACAAGTTGTAGGCCTAAAAAGCTATGAAAAACAGGTTTTGTGCAGGGTTAAGAAGTCTTAGTGACACCTTTAGCTCAGAAGTTTTTTTTTTTTGGTTTGGTTACTGTTCTCTTTTAGTATGCTGGGAATTGTATTTCTGTGAGTGTGTTTATTGAATCTCCAGTGGTAGAAGTCATATTACTAATTTCCATGTTGTACAATCCCATTTGGTTTGGAAAGTGGTATACCTGTAGGCTTGATAACAGATAATTAAATTATGGTATTGGCATGCAAAACATAATTACAGTATCAGTCTTTCAGCAGTGATGAGTGTTTTAAGTTACTTGAACTGTGCACTGTAAGAGTAGTTTATGTTGTTTGCTATTGGCTGTATAGAAGGTACCATTTTTAGTATATATATTCCTAGCAATTCCTCTTTCACATACTATGGATCAGTAATACTGAGAATAGATAAAAATCCTTCTGGGCAGCAGTGTGCAGGAGCTGGGAATTACAAAAAGCAATTATTCAGTGTCTAATAATCTGCTGAATTCTATTTTATGCAAGTATGCAAACTTAATAAAGCCCACGTACTTAGTCACTTGTGGGACTTGCACATAAGCTAAGCACTTTGATTAAAAATAATTGCTTTAGATTTAGGATTGTGTATACTGACTTATGGCTGGAATATGCATGTTCATGCATATGTCTTTAATGAAAAAGTGTTATCTGATCATTATAAAAGGCTGACCTTGTGGCTCAAATAGGTACAGTTGCTACAGCCAAATTAAAATACAGAACAGATGGAAATTTTTGGTGGCCTCCTGAAACTCTTCCTACCCACAGGACTAAAATTGGTACTTATATTTGGGATGTGTTGGTATTAAGAGTTTGTTTCACTATTTTGCTTATATTGGTGTGATTTTTGCCCATACAAAATTTAAATTTTATTCTCTGCATTATGTGACTGTACTGCATGCCCATCACTGAAATTTCCTCTATGCTGTTGCTGTTGCGGCCTAATTTTTGAAGCCACATCCAGCAAAATTCCATGCAATTAACAGCAATATATGTAACACTGCTTTTCTGGTTGTTGTTTTTTTTTCTTCTGAAGTACTAAATTCACAGTGTTTTCTCTTTCCTTTGCAGTATTCACAGCTGTCACGTTGATGCCATTTGAGGCAGGTACTTTTTTCAAAAAGTTCAGTTTCTTACTGTGATATTGCTTCCCCAGATTCTACATTAATCATTGATTCATTGGGTACTAGTAGATGGTTAGAAAGTAATAATAGATTTGATATTTTCTGTTTATAAAGCCCAGGCTGGAAACGTGATTTCTTTTGTCCTCTTCCAATACGGTATTCACAGCAAACAAAACAAAAAAGGGATGCAAAATCTCCTTTCCTTTCCAGACACTCAAAATGTTAGCGTTATTAGGAAGTAGTATCTATTATTAGCATGACAGTGATGACCAGCATCTCAGATAAGTTAATGTGCTTAGAATGAAAGGATTAGCTTTTAAGGCATTCTTTCCATGTCTTTTAGTATTTCATAAGAACTCAGGTGAGTCCAGTTAAACCCATTTCTGCTGAGAATTTGATGTCAGCAGACTCTTCTGCTGACAGAAATCTTCGTTGTCTTTAGGGCCATAATGTCTTTCTGACCCAAATGATCAAATAAATTCTCCTCTTTTCATGAGTCTTTTAACAAAGCAAAGAAATTCTCTCTTTACTTCCACTGAGGTAAGTGAGATGTGTGAATACAGAAGCAGTAGGCTTAGGTACAAAAAGGGAGAACACTGTGTGCTTACAAAAAGCACAGCTGCAATGCAGCCTCTGCCACCATGTCTTTTGGGGAGTTCTGTATCCCATGCTCAGGGTACATGGCAATGCAGCTGCAAGTGGCAGGAGCGGTGGAACTGAACTATTTGCAAAGAGCTTCATGAACCTCCAGTTGTCTGCAATTATAAGGTATTTTGTTGTTGTTCACTTCACTGAAGTGAATGTGCCTGATTAGCTCAAAGCACTAGCCTCTGTTTTACAGTAGTTACTTTTGGTATTAGGTACCACAGCAGAGAAGAATTCTGCTTTCTAGGCAAATACACTTGGTTGTGATTAATCACTTTTCCCTGGAATGATCTGATGTTGTTCCTTTACTGCACCAACTTCTAACTTTTCTGAGTAAAAACTAATTAGCTGCCTGAGAAAATTTACAGAAATGCTATATTCATATATTGCATAAGCTGGATTGTATAAATGTCTTGATCCTATGAAGATTTAAGTATAAGTTGCAATTTAAGGTTTAGAGTCTCTTTTATCAGCTCCTGGAGGATTGGAGGCTACTGTTGATCAGTGGATGTTCTGCATTTCCCTCTTATCAAGCATTAACTTTGGATAATCTGAGGAGTAAGAAATAGAGAAATGAATTTTAAATAAAAAGGATTTTTTTCATTGTGTGGTAATATCCACCTTAAACATAAATTTTAAATTTGTCATGAGTTTGGTGTAGAATGGTATTACTATACTAGGAGCTCTAGTGTGTAGGTGACTGGCACAGGAGGAATAAATTTCATGCCTAATAAACGACAACCTTGGAGAGAGAGCAGATTACTAAGGTGTTTGGCAGTGTAACCTCACCATGATGGCCTGTCAATGTGCCTTGCCATTATTTAGATAACTTTTGCTGTGAAAACAGGTTAGCTTCTGTTTACTTGTGCGTCTTGGCTGGCTGTGTTCTAGGAACTGCGATGACACCAACACTTCAGCATTTTCATACACTGACTCATCATCAGTCGCTATCTGAGCTACATGGGAGCAGCCTATTACAACTGGAAAATTTACATCCCAATTGTCATCCAGCTCCTTTGTTGAATAGAATACAAACTTTGTTTCATCGAACAACACCACTTGTTCCCAGCTGCACTTCTTTAGCTGTGTTCTGTTGCTGTGCAGACATAGCGGGGCTAGGTCAGCAGAGAAGGCTGCTACCAATTCACTGTCTCCTGCAAGGGGTTTCTTGCTAGAAGTTCTGCTGGGAAACCAGGAGTGCAAATGTGGTTCATTTTTTCTTCTCAGTTACTGTGTCAACTGTTCAAAACACTTTATTAACTACACTGCATTCTGAAGTGGTTTATTGTGGAGTAAGTATCACAGCAATTGTAACAACAAAATTAGGGAATGTTTTTTAAGAACATGAAACATGTAGAAAAGAAAGGTAAGCATATTAAATATATATTTTTGTGTATTTATTCTAGAAATTGCTAACTAGGGATGAGGTTCAAAAATATTTTCTGACTTTTCTTCTAAAATAAATTGCAGGCGAAAATATATTATCACGTACATGTAAAGCACGTATGGTAGTGTATGTGCAGTTAAAATTATACAGTCTATTCACAGTAAATGCAAAGAAGTCATTCTACTCTTGTGCTAACATTACTATGAACCTACAGTAGACTTTGGTTTTTCATAAAGCAACAGGTAGTTTTCAGGAGCTTGACTCGTATACTGGCTCAGAGCCTGTCAGTATGACTGACTACCTGGTAAACAATCCAAGTGCTTTATTCACAGTAGGTGACCATTTTAATAGTCTGAACATTCATTTTGCAAATAGTGCTTTTGGCTAATATCTATGGTCATTTCTACACACTGACACAGGGAAATTGAGGCAAATAAACCAAAGATGTCAAATGTGTTTAAGTTACTAATATTAAACCTCGTGTGGATAGTGTCATTTGGCTTTAAATGGCCCTGGCTTCTCCATGATTCCTTTCCAAGAACATGCTTTGTGAGGGCAGCAAGACTCTTGTCATCGAGCAGTTTACAGAGCTGCTGCATCTACCAGCTGAGGTGTGGCAACTAACTTCTTGTATGGTCTTGGTGTATTTCCTTCAAAAGCAAAGTTACTCCTGTTGATCAGTTTAAGCTTCCCCTGTCTTACTTTGCACTGAAATGGACAGATACCTCAGGTGAGATGCCTACAATAAGTTCTCATATTTTTTATCTGCCTTGCAAGAACACATCTTGATACTCAGTCCTTGGCTAAGCATTTTTGCATGCAATTATGTTCAATTCCATTTCAAGGACCTCCAAATCAGCCTCCAAGATAATCTAAGGAATACTTGATTTTTTTGGGATACGGGTACATGTTCATCAGTGCCTCTGCAGGCTTTTTTCCCCAACTTCTAATGTTAGGTGCTTGTATGTATCAACTCCTTTCCTAGTGGTTCCTCATATTGGGTTTGTTTTACTCAAGTATTAAAGCACGTGTGTATTGGGAAATGTAAGTTTGGTCTGAAATTTTAAGTGTTCTGCTGGTTTGGACTCTCGTAAGTTATTTATTTCCCTACTGCAGGATGAACAGGCTCAGGGGGTTCTGCAATTCTGCGTATGCTCAAATTCACCACAAAGTCAAAGCCTTTAGACTGGCCAATGCTTCTTGAAAAGCCACTGGCTGAAATTAAGTAGTACTAGAATGAGTAATAATAACCTCTTTCAATATATGGCTGTATGTGATTGGTGTAGAGATCTTTAACATTTTCATAGATTCTTTATGGCTTATATAATTATCTGATTTAGAATGCAAGCTGAAGGTTTGTAGCCATATATTAGCAGGTATAGGAGTTTACTGATAGCAGCAAATACTAAATGGCCAAATTAGACTTAGAAGAGAAAATGCTAGATAACACTTAATTTCTGTATCTATGTATAAACTCCCTCCATATACATATACAGGAGATATAAATCCACAGAATAAATATACTTTTTTGACATATTTTTGAGTTTCTTATCTGTGCTGTATTCAGTAATACATATTGACTAAAACTCTTCAAGTGTCTCAGAGGAGCTTCAAGTAATCACAATAGAGAAAGACAATTAACCTAATGCAAAAATACTTCCTTCTTCCTGCCCCCAGATCCTGAACTTGCGGTTATTTTCATATAATTGAACCTTGTACTTGGGGAAAATTCAGTAGGATTCATTGTAAGATTGCTTTGTGAACCACTTTGTTCTCTGTTCCACATAAAATGCAGTGGTGTTACAGAAAGGACTGTGTATTCAACACTGGCACTCATGGTTTTAAAGATCATTAGGATTGCAGTGAGAGTTTCATCCTGCTGCAAAGGGAAGAATCCAGAATGACATGGATTCATACTACATTCCTGGGCCTGAAAAGTCTGTTCTCATGACATGTTTTGTCCGTAAGTTTTGTTTTAGAATCTCTTCAGTATACCAAAAACATGATCATCTTTCTCTTGGTCTCCTCTATAGCTAGATGCCTAGTTATTAAAAGTGAAACTGTGAATCTCTTATCCATAGGGAAGATCTCTGTGCTTTGCCTTGCTTTCCTGTAGGTGTCAAGTGTTAGTGGTGTTTTGCCCCTTTACACAGATGGCATTGCTATGTCAGTACTCAGAGATGGGAATGAGAAGTTCATAAATCGTGTCCTAAATGAGCTTGGCTATAAACTATTAGTTCTGTTAAAATGTTTCAAAAGAATTCCTATTTAGGGCATTATATGCAATATGATATCATGTATTTAGTCCACTTACAAAAGGCAACAGTTGATTCATAAAAATTTTAACATTTTTTGAAATTAGCTGTTTGGGTTCTGCTATCTTGAAGCTGCTGGAGGTTGAGAAGCAAAAATTACGGGCTATTAAGTTTGCTGTAAATGCCCTAAAATGCAGGGGGTGAAATGAAATTCCTGTTTTGGTTTTGGGCTCTGCATATAGAAAAACGTCCCTGATGCCAGCCAACAATATTTTCCATGTGAGTTCTCTATCCTGCATACTGCGTCAGCATTGCCAACTCATTGGTGAAATGTGTGCGAACTGGCACCAGAAGAGGGGCAATAGCCTCAGCAATGTCCCACTGTGCAAAAGCACACTGTGCTTGTGAAATGTTGCTTCCTGAGACAAACTTTCTGCCTTCATCACAGTCCCCTTGCAAAGCAGTTAGCCAAGCCTAGATTCACATTTTTCACTCATACTGTATTTGATTTACATCAGCTGAAGGAAATGGTAATGTGCAACAGCGACTCTGGAATTTAAACACAAACCCACAAGGGATCTCCATGCTGAAGGCCAACTTCCAAATATGGGAGAAGAGAAGCAGCTGTAGTAGCCTGGGAAGCCATCCTCAGCACAGCAAGGGACAAAATAGTTGGAAGTATATGAGCTTTTAGGAATTTGTTCAGAAAGGTAACTGCTGTCATGTTTTCATCAGAGTGATGGAATGAAATACAAATACTGTGATTGCAGAAAGATGCACAGTTTATGTTAACTGTCTAGGGCCTGAACAACAGAAGTGTGGCTATTTTTTTCAATTCTATTTTTAAGCATGTAGTAGTGCACTTACTCCAGATCCAAGTGTGTATCTAAACTCTGCCAATATCAATCTGTTAGGATCACAGTTTTATCAGGAAAACCCATAAGAAGAACATTTGTGAGAAAATTAGTGGGGCTCAGTGCCAAGTCTGGTTGAAATTCTGCCAGAACATTTTCTCTCAATAGAAATAAATTCACCAATATTTAGACCCCACATTCTGCAAATTCTGATTCAAAGGCCTGAGAAGAACTTTTAATATTACATGTATCATGGCCCCAAAAAAGTGAAGACTCAACAGATTTTACTTGCTGGTAGTTCCCTTGTCTTTAGCTGCTGCAGATTTTTGAGGCATCTGATTTCCATGAGCAGCACTAGCTGCGTGTCAGCCAGGCACACAGAGAAGCAGTGACCTACAGGCCGAAGGAGTACAGAGCCAAAGCAGCAAGGGCAACTGACAGAGTAGGAGAGTGCAACGTGGTTCACGTTTCTAGTGGGCTACTGTTTACAGAATTCTTTGTAAGTGGTACCCTTGTTCACTGCATTATAGACAAGGCTTAGGACCTTTTGTTAGCAAGAGGATAAATCTGGCTTTTAGAAACAAACAAGGAAAATTATGCCAAAGGCTTACAAATTGAAATGCCATTAGAAAAGCCTTCCTTCTGGATGTGGACTTCTTATGAAGGAAAATAATTTGTAGGCTATTTTTCCTACTGATTGTGAAAGAACTATAAATTTTGTAGAACAGCTCAGGCAAGAATGGCTGTGAAAGAGGCAGGGTACTTATTGTCCTGGGACACTGTCAAGGAGAAGGTGAGACCAATAGATTCTATTTTTCTTTTCAAACTGCTTAAAGGAAATATCCTGTGTTCTGTCAGCAAATGAGAATTGCTTGCACTATGTTTCAAACCTCTTGAACTGACTCTGCTGTCTATACAACAACTGAATTTGAGTTTCTTTAAGGTCATATGGTGGTACATGTAAGAGTATATCATTTATATGTCATTAGGAGAAAGCATCAACACTTTTCAGGTTGATGAAAAGTGCAAGTTGTAGTGGAAAGGACTCCTAAATTACAAGTCACAAGTCTCTCAAATTAGGATTGTATGTTAAGGTTGAGTCATAGTGATTCTGCTACTGTGCCATCAGTGAAAGATTTAGTAAGAGGGCTACTAAATGACACCTTTATCTTTCAGAGCTGCTCAAAATAGGAAATGTAACAACTTGGATAAAGTTGTTTCTGCCTAACTGAAGAAATTTTGGGCTTTATTCTGTAAGAAGACATTGCTGTGGCTGCTGTTTGAAAGATATATTTTATGCCTCAAAAGGCTTAAACCCTAATGCCTGATTTGGTTCTGCTTTTCAGCTTCCATTCCTGTACATGATCATGGAGTCCAAAAGTTAGTTTGCAATGTAAAAGATTCCTCTTCCCAGTACATGCGAAAACTGTTCAGACTTTAGTTGAAGAATTAAAAAAAAGTGCTACATATAGCTGTAAATTACAAAATAAGGGATTCTGAATGTTAAGTGCTTATAGCTTCAATAGAGATATATTTTCACTATATCATCATCAAAAAAAGTTATTGATTCCAAAATGTTATATGGAAAAAAGTTCAAAAGCCATTTGAACAAATTGACAAGTAGAGCCATCAGGGTCTATCAAACACAGAGACATGCTATTTCTAGCTCAAGAAGATCCCCAGCTTTGGATTTTTCAGCTGAACATATGTACTTTGGGAATTGTTAGTTTATTCTTGTCCCTCTTTTGTGCTTTCATAGACATTTTCTGTTGGCCACTGTCAGAGTCAGGATACTGTGCAAGATGACACACATGACCTGACTGGACATCTTCATGTTGTTCCTGTGAAATAGTTCTGCTCTAGCACCTCTATTCATGAAAGAAGGACCAAAATTTGTGTCAGGGTAAAAAGAAACTTCAGGGTGATAATGTGCAATATGAAAGTAACTTGTTAGCTACTGTTCCTATTACATCCTCTTTTCTGTGACTGAGCTTTTCCTCTCCTAGAATTGACTCATCTCTGTTGCAACAAAGATATATATTGTATAAACAATACTGTTTATATTGTACTGTTCCCTTTTGATGATTAGTGATAATATGAGGGAAAACAACGTGTGCTGTGTCATCACATCCTGGCACTATGGACAGCCATGGACACAGTGATCTGAGAAGCACAGCTGTGGATCAAGTCGTGGAGTGGGCTTGCATCTAGTCATGTGGCAGGGACTGCTTGCTGAACACGCTTCTAAAGGCCATGCATGCTTCTATCACGCAAAACATGAGCTGTAAGAAAAGAATTTTAAATATATGAAATATATGCACATTATACATTAAATATATGTACATAAATACCTATATTAATGCATGTACTCCCATGCACCTGATTTACATGCTTATCACAAAATAGGTAAGGTTGGGAAGGGATCACGGGTGAGGTCATCTGGTCCAGCTTCTCTGCTCAAGCAGGGTCTTTATAGAGCACATTGCACAGGATTGCATCCAAATAGTTCTTTAATATTTCCAGTGACGGAGATTCCACAGCCTCTCTGGGCAATCTGTTCCAGTGCTTGGTCACCTGCACAGTAAAGAAATTCTTCCGTGGGTTCAGGTGGAACTTCCTGTGCATCAGTTTCTGCTTTTTACTTCTTGTCTTATTGCCCAGCACCACCAAGAAGAGCCTGGATCCATCCTTTCGTCCCTCTCCCTTCAGTCACTTACATACCTGGGTGAACTCCCCTCTCAGTGGTCTCTTCTCAAGGCCGATCAGGCCAAGCTCCTTCAGCCTTTCCTCATAAGAAAGATGCTGCAGTCCCTTAATCATCTTTGTCACCCTCTGCTGGACCTGCTCCAGGAGCCCCATGTCTCTCGTGTCCTGAGGAGCCCAGAACAGAACACAGCACTTCAGATGCCCCTCACTAGGGGTGAGTAGAGGGGCAGGATCACCTCCCTCGACCTGCTGGCAATGCTCTTCCCAATGCACCCCAGGATACCCTTGGCTTTCTTGTCCACAAGGGCACAGTGCTGGTTCGTGAATAGCTTGTTGTCCACCATGACTGCTGAGATCCTTCCCTGCAGAGTTACCTTCCAGCAGATCAGCCCCCTGCCTGTACTGGTGACAGTATTTATGTCACTCTCTATGAAATATTTTCCTTGCATCTCCTTCATGTAAGTTGGGAGTAAGCTTGTGGCATCTCTCTCCCAAAAAAGAAGCCTGGAAACAACTTCCCATGGCTTCATGCAAGCCTATTTTCAATCAAAATGTCTCTAACTAATATAGCCTAAAAATGCCATGTGTCTTTAATTAGGTTTGCGTTTCTCTTGGAGACTGGGAGCAAAGGCAGAGAGAATATAATGCAATAGAAACCCTGGGAAAATTAGATCTGAAAATGAGGTAAAGAAAACAGAATCTGAATGCAGGACTGAAACAGGGAGAAAATTTATTTTGGGAACATCATTTAAGCATTCTACTGACAGGACTGCTTTGAGTAGCTGAGAGATTTCATGAAAGGAGATTTTTTTTTTTTTGTCCATGAAACAGCAGTGAGCATAGGAAATGTGCTTGCTATACTTTAATTTCAAATTAATATTAAAGGAGAGGAAAAACATGGGTTAAAACTGAGGCAGAACATTTTAAGAAATTACACACACACACAGACACATCTGAGTACATACAGTTCACGTGTCCACAACACAAACCCCTTGGGACGTCAACTTCCTTCAGCTGCTGTAGGAAACCAGTACTTCTATAACTTCCAGGACGAGTTTAAAATAGTATCACTAAGTGTATTTCCAAATGTGAGTTTTAGCAGGGAAGGCCATTTGCTGCCCAAGCTGTTGTTGGGAAAGCTCTGTACAGGCAATGAGTTTCTGAGGACTAATTGTGGTCCTTGATGGTTACGAAGTGTATCACCATGGCACAGTTGCTTTCCAAATCTTGCAGCTGAGACAATCCTAGGGCGACTTTAGTAACCATCACTGCTGTATGCTGAAGTCTGGTTCTCCTTTTAACTGTCTTGTTGCAAAATACGGGAGCATTAGTTAAATATGTGAAGTACACAGAGAATCATGGTTCATGGATTCATGAGGCTCAAACCCTAAGAGCAAATGCCCTTCAAGTGGCTATAGAAAGGGCTTAATACCCTGGGGACCCCTTTGATTGCATGTCAAATGTCCAGTGCTAAGATGAGATATAAATATCAATTGCCATGTGTTATGATAGGAAATAAACCTGCCAATGCAAGAGCAGATGACATTGCATGAGGTCTTTCTTACATGGAATGGGAAAGAGATTATTATGTCCATGACACTGATTGGGATAACACAACAGCTAACAAGGTTGTTGAATTTGTGCATTTGTGGTTAGGCTTTAAGAAAATTTATGTCCAATTCCACACTAGCAAACAAATGTCATTAGTCTTCTTAAAAGTAACAACAAAAAAAAGTGAGTGCAAAAAGAACACAAATATATTTTTAAAGAAATAATGATACCACAGATACAAAAATCCAAAGCAGATATGCTGATTTTTTAGTCTTGAGAGACATGTCCTTTTTTCACAAAGCCTCTAATGGGTACAAGCAGATGAACACAGAGGTGCTGTGAGTGGGGGACCATGGTCTTTGCACTGAAATCCAGCCGATCATACGGAGCCATGCAGCAGTCTACACCACTGGGGAGAGAAGGAGGAAGTGTAAACACTACAACCTGGCTGCTGCCATTCTGCTCTCTCTCCCCACAAAATAGGCAGGAGTAGAGTTGCAACTCAGACCTGTGTCTCTAAGAGAACATTAGGACACCCTTAAGAAAAGAGCAAATTTTTAAAAAAAGACACACACACCCCAAAAAACCCCCACACCCAACTAAAAAAACCCACACCAAACCCAACACACAAACAAACAAAAAAAGCAAAGTCCATCTAACCCACAAACAGCCAATAGGCCGAATCCGCATAGCTTAGTTTCTGCTAAGGGTCTCTCCAGTCCAGGGCTGGAACTGCAGGAGGTGCATAAAGGCAAGAACCTGGGTGGTACAGGAGCAGAACAAGAGGGAGTGTGGACATGCGGGGAGCAGAGAGAGAAATCCCTAATAAATGCAGGACTAAAAGAACAACAGCTGCCAGAGGTCAAGGGTTAAGGTGCCTTGGTCCAGAAGAGCTATGTAAAGAATCTTGCCCAGCACCTGTCCATAGTGTCCCAGGCTCAGTTGTTCTGTGATAAAATCTAAAGCTGCTAATATATATTGAGGAAAAAAAAGAAAAAGATAAAAAAAGAAAATACAAGAAAAAATAAAAGCAAATAAAAGGTTAAAAAAGGGGGAGAGGGAGGAAAGAAGACAACAATGATGATGATGACATTCATTTGGAAAGAGTTATTTAGGAAAGATTCGACTCTGACATAAGCTGAGACCAAAAAGGAGACCTAAGGAGAGGAGTAACCATTATGATAAAATAATTTGGTTTTTTTACTGATAACAGAACAACTTAGAAGTGCATGCAAACATAAATTGAGTTATATTTTAAATGGTGATAATTGCTTCCAGTGAGCTTTGAGCCTGCTTTAAAAATGTTAAATACTCTTAAGTTATAAGTACATTAGAATGTACAGACGCTGCAGGAGCATCTCAGGGAATTACCCATGCAGCTGATAATAACTACAGAATGGAGAAGTGTGCTTCTTTGCTCCACATCCAGTGTGTGGTTCTCCCACCTCACCCAAAATCAAAGGAGTTTTTTTTCCTTCTATGGTACTGTTCCTTTCTGCTTTCGTCTTCTGCTCTCTGTAGACTGAAATTCAAGCAGGTCGATACATGGGAAATAAGGTGTCACTGCCCCCTCGGCCTGCAAAATCAAACAGATGGCAGCTGACACCTTAGAAATGTATTCTCTTGCAGGTGCCATGGCCAGAAGATAGCTTTTACGGTGAGAAGAGGTAATTTGGCGCTGCTGCTAGTGCTACTGCAAATGTTTCCATATGTATGGAATGCTCCAGAGCTTTGTGAAGATCTCCAGGCTGTTTCTCTTTTCTCTTTTTTCTTTCTTGGCTAGCATCCTACAGCCACACTGAGTTCAGACTTCTTAGTATTCCAAAAGTAGAGAAAAATACCTTCATTTGAGGTAAGAAATACAAAGTACTTCCTCTGTACATTTCCCTAGGAGCAGAAATACCTTTCCATAGGAAGGAAGCAGTTGTTGTATAGATTGCACCACTGACCCCTTCAAGTTCAATCAGACTGTGGCCAGTCCTGACACTTTCAGAGGAAAGTTTAAGAAACCCTACTTAGGAATTCCCACTTATGGTAGGAGGCTGTGGGTGTTCTTTTCACCCCAATAATGTGGAAGAGAATTCTTCCTGTTACTTTTGGTGTAACCTGAAGATAAAGCGAACTCCTTTTGGATATGAAATAGTGCTGGGTCAGAATTTAGAGGCCTTCATTCCCCTCCACATGAAAATCCCGTCAGGGTGGGATTTCACAGGCTGTGTGATTCACATACTGGCAAAATGACATTCATAAGTGTTTGGATTTACAAAACTGATGAGCTCACAAAACTCCCATTGTAATCTGCAAGAAATACAGATAAAACACGTAATGATTTGAGATTATGAACAATAAATACTCCTATCTTTTTTGCTGCCAAAATTTACTGTTATTAAGAAACTGGAAGTATTGTTTAGCAGTAATAATAATAATATCAGTTTATCGCCTGGTAGATTGATCTCCCTGGTTGTGGATGATCTGTTTTCTCTGCAAGTAATGGTATTACTTATATCTTTTCATACTCTTTGCAAGTTCATTCATCACTGTATTTTTCAAAGGATGGTTTAGATGTTAGCTAATGTGTAGTGCTCTCTTCTGAGGTTGGCATGGGATAAGTCTTATTTTAGAAAAGAAGGAACTGAGACTTTAAAAAAACAACCAAATTTTCATTCTTTAGTAGTGCCTGGAAATTGCTAAGTCATATTTTAAGGCTTAGTTTTTACTGCCTCTTTTTGAAATATTTGGGAGCACTCTCTCTATGTGCTTTTAGTTTATGTAATTTGAAATGAACAGAGTAATTGCACATCACACTCAGAGGTGTCAAGAAGTGGTCTCAGAATTAGTTTCACAGTTCAGTCTTGTGGGTTTTAGCCAATGGTCTTGGATACATCTGAGAAGAAGCACCTGAGTTGCAACACCCCAAGGTGTGCAACACTGTTGATTCTATTCTGCCAGTTTCTGGGTATTCTAAGGTAATTCTTTTGACCTCTCTAGCTCCAGTAATATACATAGCTGAGAATCCATTCTCCTAAATTCTTACCTATAGGTGTTAGATTTCAGATAGTGATGATGTGATACTACTTATATCTTTGCAATCTCTCTTTCTCTGAGCCCCATTTTTGAAATGTTTGGCATAGTTATAGCTTTCTTACATGGGGGTGATTTATTTACTCTGTGTAAATTGTACTGTTGTAAGACTTCTGCATATCTCTCAAATGTTTATATGAATGTTTGAACACATGGAAGAATACTTAATATTAGGTACTAGTTTTACATACAAACGACAAAAAGAAGTGGAGCTTATACCTCATGATAAATTATTCTGCAGTTTCTACATAAGCCATTATTTACCCAGATTTCCTAAGTACTTACAACTTTGCAAAATTTTATCCAAGTCCTACACACCCAAGGAAATATCTTTACTGAAATCCTCGTGTCACTGAATTAAGTAATAGAATGCACACATACTGTAAAAGAGCAAGGAATTTACCCCTGACCTTCAAGTAGCTTCTGTGACCAGGAAAAAAAATTCAGAGACTTCTTCCCTGTTTTAGCATTACCAGGACTAATGCAACAGAATTATATTTTTAGGTATGTGCACATTATTCCCAAACACATTCAGTCTAGACTTAAACACTCTTGATGATGCCTTATCCTGGTCTTAAAATTAAGAGAGCTGAACACAGTTAAGAGGGAAAAGGGTTTTACCTTGGTAGTTATTTAAGGATCCTTAGGGATGATGAAATGCACATCGAAATGCACCCCGATGTCTCCACCGAAGCAAATGGCCACACACGATGTGATGTGTATACACTTATATGCCTTGCAAAAATTAGCATATCTATCAAAGATTCCCCAATGAGGGACTCAGGTGAGACTCCCCACCCAAGGGACCTTCCCCCTGGATGGGCCTGTCTTTGTTTACAGAATGTGTTCTGGAGAGGACCTTGGTTTCTGGGGCTTTTAGAATGTTTAGTCTCTAAACTTAACGAAATACTAGGTCTAAGGGGAGTTATCGAACTTAAAGAATTATAACTATGTAAGCTAAAAGCACAAGGAATATATAAAGCTATATAAAAGAGTGTATAAAAGGGGTATAAAAGAAAAGCAAAAAATCATCATGGCATCATTGACAGTCCAGAGGTATTCCTGAATATTGCAAAGGGAGCTGTGAAGCAGAGCAGGAGCTGCCCTTGGACTGTGTACAGAAACACTTTGAACATTACTTAGTCTGGTTAAAAGTAAATCCAACTTCTTGAAGCAAATAAACTTCTTCTGCAGAAGTTGCAGGTAGTAGCTCAGCAATAGATAAGGTCAACAGTGTCTGCCCACAATAGATAGTGCTATGGGAAACAGTGCACAGCGTGTGCTGGCTAGAAAACTGCACAGAGCTTGGTGTGCCCAGGGTTCCTTTCTGAAGAAACAGAAAGGAACAAGTGGCGTATAGGAGGCTTTACAACTGTGGATGGAGGTTGGGGAATATCCGTTCATGAGTGTTGCTTGTGAGTTTTAACATCTTCCAGAATATCTTCCAGAGTCTGCAAAGTTTTCAGACACTCTGGGAGATGACAAGCAGCTCACATAGGACTCTTGGGCAGAGTTTATACAGTCTGTGTCATTCCAACATGCTTTTTCATAACAGTAGTCTATTACTGTTACAAAACTGCTGTTAGCATTCTCCTGAGAGGTGAGCATATCCCCTGAGTTGTGTTTAAATCCCTGACAGGAACCACCTCAACAGCAGTTGAGGGCGGTGCAGCCCATTTGCTAGCAGTTGTCACAACATACAGAGTAGAGCTGCAAACTTTTCTAGCAGATCGTTTATGCTGTCTCCCATAGTAATTCTAGGAAGAGTCTACCCACTTCATGTGGGACAATATTAATTTTCTATTTGCTGAAGAACTGGACATACCAAGTAGCACACAGAAGGCTAGCAGAAACACAGATATTTCTTCTTGCACTGGAAATTGTATAGATTTACTGTGAAAAAAGTCAGTAAGGTGGTGTAAACTATTACTTTATTTATGTGTTGTCATCTGTAAAGACACAAAGGCCTTGCCTTTGTTGGGAATTAGGCCTGCAGACACTGAGGTAGAGGAAACAGTACAACTTTCATTTCTGTGAGAGAGAGAGCAAACGGGTACTTTTCTCAATCCTGGAGTAGTCTCTGCTCACACTACTTTTTGTCCTTGTTTCTTGTGAGTTTACCTTGTGCAGGAACACCAGAAACTGTAACTGTGGTTTGCAGACCAAACAATGCCCTAGATTTCAAAAGAGTGTTGCAACAATGTGAGCTGCGACAAAGTCAAGTTTTTGAAGAGCAACACTCCAGGGTGTGCAATTCATTGTGAATAAGACAAGAGTTCTCAGGTCAAAGTATTTATATGAAGTAAAGACTTCTAAAAAGAAGTAAAAATAATTCATGTGTATGAAAGCTAATTTAAAATCCCCTTTAAAAACAGATCACCTTTAATCTGTTCAGAAATATGGTTCATAACTCTTTCTGGAAACTCAGTGACAGGCTCCCTTCCATATGTATCATCCCTCCCATCTAGCCCACTGACTAATCTACGTTTTAATAGCTTATAGTCTGAAACAAATTCATCACCCACATCTGTATTTCTTAGGCTGTAGCTTTCTCCTGGACCTGACGATGGTGGTGCAAAAGAGGCTTTAAAACTGAATACTAATGCAGACAACTCTTCACACCCACAAGCTCCAGAGTCAACCAGAAGAACTTAAAAGGAGTTCCCCTGTGACTGCATTGTCTTCAGACACTCCATAGTGGTTTTTGTTTGATGGCTGGAGTGTTGTTTCAGGGCTTTCTTTTGAGAGGTACAATTTTGTCTGCATATTATCTGATGAAAAAATCTGCTTTCATTTCATCAGTTTAGGTAACTTTGTAATCCAAGCTAATTTAACATTCAGTGTTTCCGACTACAATTTCAGTTTTCTTCTTAACTTTTGTATTACTACTAATTGAGCACTAGTTCTTGAGTTCTCTAATTATTTAATGTCATAAAAAGTCTTAAATTAATATGCCTAATTCCTCTATCTCATTTGGGGAGAAAAGCTCAGAAATGGGGCACTCTAATTCTAAAATCTGAAGCAGTAGTTCAAGTCACTGTTAATTAAAACACTACACTTAATTACAATACTACATTACTTTTCAGGATCTGACTTAGCTTCTGTTGTCCCCATTAAATGTACTAGTTTATTAATGTATTTCTTTGCATTGGGCGTATCTTTATTAGTGGCCAGTACCGACCTAGAAAGGAATTCATAATTTTCTTCTATTTAATGTCAAATATCTTTGTACCGTGGATAATGTCTATAAATCTATTGCAAAGAAAGTTACTGGTACTCTGGTGGCTTCTGAGACGTAGTGATCTCACAGGTGGTGGCTCCTAAAAATACATTATTGTAGCTTGGGAAATGAGCTTTCCAGTGCAGAATGCTGAAGTTCTTAAATATGAACTCTACTTCTGCAGAAGTTCCTGGTTTTCACTGGGGCCTTCAAGGTCCTACAGTGCTTCCCTTAACAAGACTGTCAGGGAAGCTGTATTACCTTCTCCATCTTCAATTTAAAGCTGTGTGATGGCAAAATGGCTAAACTTGTATAGAATATATCAATCATCTTTATGATGGTTTTTGGAAATATTTCTTCAAAGTATCAGGCCATTTGATGTACTTTTAAAGGACTGTTTTATAGTGCAGTTTGAGTCTCAGAAGGAATTATGAAGTGGCTTTGGAATGCTCTGCATTTATACATTGGTACCTATCTCAAATCTTATCTGCTTAAAAATAAAATGCTATTTTTGACAGCTACTCCTACATATTTTGATTGGAGAGTGAAAGCCAAGAAAGGTTTTCTTCCTGTTCAGTAATTCGTTGCAGTAAAGAACTCAAGTTAGGAACTCAGATTAGGAAAGATGCAACATGAGAACCTTTGTAAAGACTGTCTGTTTGCAGCCTTGTTATTCAATCAGGAGCCAGAATAAAGAGCACTTTCCCACAGTGGCATATGATGTGCAGGTGCTATAGGAATAAAAGCAGAAGATTCCAACTTTTCTCACCAGTGTTCATAGATCTGTTTAGGAATAGTCTTTAAAAAACAAACCAAATCAACCAACCAGCTAACCCCCTGCCTCCCCCAAAACACGCACACACAAAGTCCAAGCAGATGTGCCTGCATTTTAGCTGGCACTTCAAGAAGTAATGAAACTCTTAGTATAGAAAGAACCAGGTGTCTTTTTCTTGGGACAGTGGCTGAAGTGGATTCAAATGCAAACTTAGCCCAGGCTTTGGCTTGAAGCTGTCTGAAATAGAACATCAACAATCGGGAGGCTGTTGTATTTTAAATTTTGTGGGACACTGAGTTATTATACAGAATCCCTAGATTACTACAATCTTTTGAACACCCATGGATTCTAGTAGCATGTGTAGACTACTCACCAAATATTTCCTCCAGATTTCTTGCAAGTGTAGTGCATGCTTATTGCAAGTTTTCTCCGTGTCAACAACACCAATGGTGATAACAACATAATACAGTTCTCAGAAACGTTCTATATTTCTGAAATCTGTACATCCACACTTGCTGTCATACATGAAATAGGAGAAGGATTCAAAAATAATGAGGTTGAAGATTGCTAAAAAACTAAACCAAATCCAGTTTAACACCAACTAAAACCACAAGGTTTTTACCATCAGATGTTTTTTGTTTTAGTGGACAAAAGATATTTGGGATCTTGTAACATCAAATCCTAGCTTTTCATTCCACTAAGTGATCTGTGAAAATACTTTCTGTGATCTAAAATAAGACATGCAGACCGGAAGTATTTTCTGCAGGAAACCAAATGCAAATTCAGGGTTCCTTGAGTCAGGCTTTTTGCATTGTTTATTTGGAAAGATCTGGATTTCAGTTGTTTTGTCAATGTAAGTCTTACAGTAAGAAAATTCTTCAGTGTGACAGCTAATGGAGAAGAATTCTTTTCCTTGCCCTGTTTCTCTCAGTTGTTACTGGCTGTGTAACTGGCACATGCATAAATGGTCTGTCCTGTCCCTGAGAAAAGCCATGAGGCAATTGCTGCTAGAGATATTAAAACTGTGGTTTGTTCCTGTTTTCCCTTTTCTTCTGACAAAAATATGATGCTTATATCTCTTTCAGACTAATCTGTTAAAGACATTTCACCAGAGTTTGTTGTTGTGCTGACATGCTCTGCCCCAGTGAAAGAGTACATGTATCAGAACTGAATTATTTTTGGAGTTTTAGTTGCTATGTTTTTTCCCTACAGTGTTAAAGACTAGTTCAGGGTCAGGAATGCCCATCAAATAGAAGAGACAGAACAGCCTGTAGTTCCTTTTGGAAAGCAATGCTGTCTTGCTGCCAGTACCTTTGCCAGAATGTTATAGGCTGGAGTTCTAGTGTCTCTTGTATGGGAAAGTGAATTGTTGCCTATCAGTTACAGCTGCTGTATGTTGCAGTGGTTGCAGGTTACTTCTTACTTTGAGGGAGAAAATGGAAGGTGGGAAAACGGGGCATCTGTTAAAATTCCTAGAAAAGTATGTCTTGGTTGGTACAACGGTCAGGGCCCTTGAAGATGAGTCAGGAACTGACTCTAATTCACAAGGCTTGGCTCCACACAGCCCCTCAGTAGGCCACGGGTCTGAGACAGTGCTGAGACCTTGTACTGGCTCTGTGTGAGTGAGGGATCTGCAGCACCCCTGCTGGGCATCAGCTCAGGAAGTGCTGAGGAGCTCATGCTACCAGTAACTGTGGGGAGCGGTATGGATATGAAGAACAGGGTTAAGCCCGTGTATTTGTGCAGTCTCCACCTCATCATGGTGTAGCTTCTGAATTGTTAACAATCAAAACTGCCCTCCACCAGTTTTCTGTCTTCCTCACTGAACTGGACGCAGCTAAACTACGCTCATTCTAGTGATTTTCTTGATTCTTGCAGCTGTACACTGCTAGGAGATTTTCTTGAGCTGCTACTTTCCTGAGGTAAATAAATCCTTCTTCCCACTCTCCAGCCCTCCTGTATCTTCTTTGATAGGGAATCTTTTATGTCAAAACCAAAACATTTTCATAGCAGGTCTCATGAAAGGATGGTTATATACTGCTGTGGCTCTTTTTCTGTATACATGCATTTAACTCACCTGCGGTATTATCAGGGCAGCAGCAAGACCTCATCCTGTGATCTTTATCTGTACTGCACCTTTCTTCTGATTCTTGCAGAACCAGTACTGGTGTGCAATTCGTAACACTGTTGTCCAAAATGTTGCAATTACTTGGTCTTATCTCTCAATGATAATGGCAATCTCTGCATTAAACAGAATTATTATTGTTAGTATTTTTTCTGATAGAAAAATGCCATGATTTTGTGATCCCAGTAGCCAAATAATGTTTAAGTTCAGATAAGTTTGACTCAAGGAATTCTGAAATCTCATGACATAACACTGAAAAAACTCGAGAATGTTATATATATATATATATATGTATATACCTCACGCAATTTTAAAATCTGTTATTTCCTTTCAATTTAAAAGAGTCATCAGCAAATGTGACTGTCCCAGTGCCCACTAATAGGATCTTGTGACCAGCAGGAGGGAGAAGCATGGCTTAAACAGGGATCTATACAAACATTTTCTTATCTTCTAGAAAGCAGAGCCTGCTGCTCCTACTCTGTGATATCTTCCTTATAGTGACATATTTCTTGAGATTACTCAGAGAGCTCTTACGTTTCTTTCAGGTAAACTAAAAACCCAGAGTCCAGATTTTTGTTGTCTCTTTTCAGCTCCACCTCTGATGTCTGTCTATTTTCAGACAAATCTGAGCCTCTATAGCTGAAGCAGGTTTAGCCTTTACACAGCTCAGAGCAATGAGTCACATCTTGGTTCTGTTCAGTAAAGCACATAGAGTTCATCATGAAATACAAAGTTATTTCCAGACAGGGCCCCTCTCTGAAAAATGTTAACAGGTGGAAGCCCTAGTAGATAACTTAATGTCTGCTCTTCAAGAGAGGGTTATTTTTACCACCAGCCTGAGTTTGGTGAGTACAAGTGTACCATGCAATGATATACAGAAAGCATTTATAGCTGGAATGCTCTGGAGTGCCATGTCCCTCCCCATTTTTAAAGCAGAAGAGGCAAACAGAGTCTGATAATGTATATGCATTTGTGTATTCATAACACCTGCATAAGGACATTATTTGATTTCTAGGCACAGAATTGATTTGATCACTTAGGCAGAAAACTGGGTTATGAATAGAGAGTACCCAATACCAAGTCTGTAGGTGCTTTGATGAAAAGCAGTGTACAAAAATATTTTTCATGAAAATGCAGCTTATCTTTGTGAGGTTACTGATCTCAGTAAGTTTACAGCCATGTAAATATATCTAGAATTTTATATGTTTATATATAAGAAGTCATCTAAGGGAAAAGGTATTTTTCTCCCTCCATTCATTTTCTTTCTTGAGGAAAGATTATTAATTTATAGCTCTTCAGAAAATTTTGCTTTTCTCCCCCAGTGTCTAGCTTTGTTTTTTACACTTGGTGACACGCATACCCACGAAACTGAGGAACTTTATGAAGAAATTTGAGCTCGTGGCTGAGTGCAAAAGTCTTGCCTGATGGCTGCTTAGCTGAGGAAGAAGAGACTTGATCACTTGTGGAATTCCCCTTGCCTCAGCGCACGTGGATGCAGTGACCTGCATGCTCCCCCTGGCCTGGCAGCTCTGGTCAAGACTCATCACAGTGACTTCAGTGCTTTTGACAACACTGCTGAAGTACTTGAGGCCCCCCAGTGTCCCTTGGGAGTGTAGGATAGCAGTGTCTTATAAAGGCATAATGCATCCCCAATGTATTCCTGAGAAAAAGGAGCCCAGCTTTGTTCAGGTCCGGTTCTGTGGGGAAGGACTGCAGGAAAGAAAGCCCTCGGCAACACTGTAAAATGGTAAATCCCATTATGGTGTAAACAGTGTTTAGGTTTAGGAATGAAGAATTCAGTGGTGAGTCATATGAACTCTCCTTCCCACTTACTGAATACATTACATGTTTTTAGAAAATTCTGCATTATTAATGCTATAAAAATCTGCTTTTATTGGATTATGAATTGCATTGCATATCCACAATTGAAAAAAGGGAGGTTGTGCTCCGCACATGCTTCTAGCTAGGCCACTAATATCTCTTATTTTAAGATAACTGCTCTGGGTAATTTTGTTCCTTGGTCTTTTCTGAAACACCCAGTTTGCCAGAATACCAAATAGAGGCATGTTTTTGATGAGTATCTTTTCTTTAGAAACTGGGCTGAGAGCCACAAACTTGCTTCCAGTGAACCACCAAACCTTCTTTTAATTTGATGACCTCAGTTACTGTTGTATTTGGATGAACTTAGACAAGTTCATATGTGAATGTGTCTGTCTTTCATTGCTAATCCTTTGAGCTATTCAGTCTTTTAAAATCCTCGTCTGTTTAAGCTTAAAAGGGTTACATCTCTATCCAGACACTTTCAGTGTTCTGTTTTCAGGACTTTAAAAAGCATTTCAAGGCTCTTCCTGTATTTAAGATGATACTGATAACTGCAATAAAATTTTTTGAAGGAAATATTTTTGCATCAGCCAGCATACAATAGTATTTTTTATTGAGGTATAGATGTGCTTAATTAGCTAAAGAATATTGTTTGCATGTGTTAAAATCTTCTTTTCTAGGAAAAGACATGAGGCATGTAGTCAGGTTATCTGATGTCTTGCTTTAAAAAATTCTCCACCAGTAAAACATAGACTGGACATGGACCTGCAAAATGTCCTGTCAAGAAAGGAGAAATCATTTAATGATTTTCAAGGTTACATAACTAGAGACTGGAATACAGGACAATAGCAATGAAATGAAATAATGTGCCTGACTTCAGAATAGTCGATGCTTCATGTAAACAGGCTTTGAGAGGGGTAGAAGAAGGTTTTGTGCTGTGGGTTCTCAGATGTTCAGCAGACTTTGGCACTGCAGTCTTCCTTTCAGACCTGGGCAGTCGAGGGGGTCACCATTTCTGTACTATTACACTGCAGAGAAGTGAGAGTTTCCTGAACCAAGCTACTTCAAGCTCTAAGTGTTTAAACTTCTCAAAAATTACTTCTCTGTTTATTATTAGCTTTTTTTCTGTTTTCAGTTCTTATTTTGTTTCAGTTTGAAACCAAGACCTTTGATGATTTCAACAGCCAAAAAAAGTATAAATAAAGAAAGTGTAAGTATGGTTATTAAATCTGGGAAGTTCTACAGAGTTTCAGGGATACTTAATATGTTCTGACAAGTATCCACATCTTTATCTTATAGCTTGTTGAATCAAGATGTTGATTATTAACTCAGCTGAATTTTAAGAAGGATAGATAGTGACATGAACTGGATTCTTTTCTTCCTTTGCTTTTCTTGGTTGTAGTTAAAATCAAGAGCATCATGGAACATAACATATGTTTTCATTAAGTTCTCAGCAGCAGAAGTTGCTGTCTTTTACTGAACAAATTACAACTTTCAGCTACTCATGGAAATTGCTCTTAGAATACTCTTTTAAGGTCATGGAGAGCCAAATGTAATCAATTATTCTGGAACTGGTATCTGAGACAATCTGAAATTGTCTGAACTTGTCAACATAAGGGACTCTCTGCTTGCTTAGTGTGAAATAAAAGTGTTCACAGCTATTATGAACAGTAGGAGATGCAAGATACTTAATTTTTTTCTAAACTTCATGAAGTGTTTTAAAGCACTCATATAGGTGCTGTACTCTGGTAAGGGGGCATGGTGGTAGCATCTACTGTCCTAATCTGATCCTAAGTTACTAAGTAAACACATTCCTAAGCCTTACCAGATACTAAAAATGTATCAGGAAATATCAAAAATAGAGAGGCAGTTCGGCCTTCAGCAGAGTGGGTCTGCATTTTTCTGTGGTGGAAGTCAAGGGTTCAAAGAAATTACCCTTAACCTTTTGGATTCCAGAAAGAACTGCACTGAACATGGATTTGCTTTAGTTTTAAATCCCTTCTCTGACAACTGGCCCTCCTACTGCAGTACACAATGATGCTTACAGGTCCAAAAGCTCCGATATCCTTTACATCCTGAAACAGTCCTCTGTGCTTGCTGTCGGCTCTGTCATGGAGATGGATGCACTTTCCTCTCTGTGAAACACAGTATTTTAAATAAAAGAGAATGGTTCAGTTTAAGGCTTGCTAACAGATGCAAACAAGTGCCTGAGAAGCAGAGCCTGACCCCTCTAGTGTGTTTTTTTATTTCCTGTGTCTTACTCCACAAACTTTGAGAAAATGCTTCCACTTATCACAAAGCCTCCCTTGTACAGATGAAGAGGGAATGCCCTCGTTTCCATGCGCCCTGAGGGGCTCCCTGAAACACCCCTGTGTTGCCCTGTCTCGCTGGTGCCTTGGGAGCAGCCCGACTAAGCAGAACATCGGATTCGTTCCAGGCACTGCTGGCTGCCAGCACATTGTAGGACTAACTTGCAAGGAATGTTCCCCTTGGCAGGCAGCCTCCTCCTGGCATCAGTGCCAAATGATATCAACCATAATTGTTACTATTTATGATTTTTCTTGTTGTTTTTATGAATTGCTGGTAGGACAGCTAGGTTATTCCGAAGCTTTGAACAACTCGTACAGTGGGAAACCTGATAATAGGTAGAGGATAGTATGAGTTATTTTGAATTGATTACACAATTTTTTGAGCTGAGAGATAAAAGCGTGTTCTCCTTGAGCTGGGAGCTCCAAATAAAAAAAATGCTGAGTCTTAGGACTCCAGCATTGACACTGTCTTGCTATGTGCCCTGGAGAAGTTTCTTGAATGTCTCTCTTTGTTTTCTTTTACTTATACTTTTCTCTAATTTCCGTTAATTTGCACTTTTTTTCAGCTGATTTTAAACTAATGTAAGCAAGTAGACCCACATGTAAATAAATATACCAGCACTGAGAATAATATCACCTGTATTCAATGGGTCTGTGTGTAAAACCCAGAGCTTCTTGGTGTATAGATGAAATATATAGATAAAAATGGTAGTTCTGTTTTTGACTTAAAATAACACACAATTAAAAATATAACAACTCTGTCCTATTTCGCTCTTCCCAAGTAAGCAAAATACAAATATATATGAAATTCCTGAGGTGAACAATGCTGTAAGTGCCCAACAACTCTGATTCAGGTTTGCACTTCCAGAAACCCTAGGCATGCTGTCACAGGCATTCTGGAAAATGTTGAGTGAAACAGCAATGCATGCACAGTAATTCTGGCATGTCCTAAAAGCAGGTGACTACTGTGCAAGTACAGTGTCATATGAATGCAGGCAGTTTTTATCAGGAAATCCCAAGCAGAAATATATTTGTCCTTTTCTATGTGTCACTACTAAAGAAGACACAAAAATCCATTTTCTATAAAAGAGAGAACATCGTATGCAAGGTGCTCCAGGGGAAGTGGGGGCAGGGGGAGTTTGGATGCCTACTGTGACAGCAGAGGAAAGTAAGTCTAGTCTTTGGTGCTGAAGAATAACCTTCTGTAGCACACATGGGCTAGTAGAGGCTTCTGTGGTAATACTTGAAGGATGCTTTAGGTTCTAAACAAGGAGGTTTTTAAGTGTTTTTCTCCACTTCTGATGACTGACAATGGGAGAATAAAGTACCCACCTCTTCTTCAATTTCCAGTGTGTTTAATGCCTCTGCAATGATGTTATATGAATAACATTGCGTTTTAAATTTCCATACTGTTGCTGAGTGCCAGTAATACTGATGACAGAGTTTGAGTTTTTCATTGCTTTTATTTACTACTATGCATTTACTTCTAAATGCAGTACTACATATTTCATTTTTCAAATGAGAAGTACCTATCAAACATCACTGTTTATAATGGCAAGCTTATGAAGTAAACTATGCAAGCAAAATATAATGCTTTTTTAAAGTTTGAGATATCACAGGAGGGCAAATCCTAATGTGTACATATAATGCAACTGCATATATTCCCAAATATGTGCATTTTCATCAGGTCACCCTAAGCTGCATGAGGAAATGGGTTGCTAGCCAGTGTAACAGACAGACCACAAACATGAAGCATCTGGAGACCCAAGCAAGGCACCACAGCTACGTTATGCCATCAGAGATCATGAAGCTTGTACAGAAATAAAAGGGCTGGTGGCTTGGAAGCAAGAGGCAGAAGGTTTGAGCTGATTAGGGATGCCCTGCCAATGCCAGTGCTTCCTCTTGCCTTCAGACAGGCATTTTGGCAGAGCAGGCACAATGCTTATCCTGTGTAGCCAAAATCCTGGGTATTTCTTAGTACAAGGCACAGAGAGAAGTGGAAAAGTGTTGAGGTACTCTGTGTAGGTCACTTACTCCAAGGAAAGGATAGGGTAATTTTTTCAGTGTGTCAAATAGAAGACTGAACTCTGAGGAAGTCCCTAAAATGCTCTAAATGCCTACAGAGGGTCAGCAAGCAACCTCTCTACATCAGCGTGAGAGAGCGCATCCTCACTCCCGGTGTCCAGTGCAGCAGTCTCCAGCTCACACTGCAAAAGATGTACAAGTTCAGTTGTTTGCTGTCCTGACCCAAGTACATAGATGCATAGAAATATTTTTCATATCTTGTTTACTTTATTCCAAACTCTAGTTAGTGCAAAACTCTGAAAACACAGTTTTGTGGACAACCAATGAGATGCTTTCTTATGATGCAGTTTCAGAGTCAAGAATCAAAGGACTTTTTTGTGTAATCCTGCCTAGAAAAAGTTGTGATACAACTGGGAAATCTTCACGTTTTGTAAACATGAATTACAGAAACTAGAACCACTATCTTAAGTTTGAGGCCATTCTGAATGAATGGATCTAGACATACTGGCATTTTAAGTAGTAACCAACCACAAAACTGTTTTTAGTTGTTCAGGTTCCTCTTTCTTTTTTTTTAATCTTTGTAATTCTTAGAAAACAGAATGCAGCCAGGGGAAGGATGGCAGGGAAGTAGTGGTTCCTTTGGTCAATGCTGCACTGAAATGTTTTTGTCTGTCTTCACCCCACCCCCTGTAGTAATGTTTCAATTAAATTACCATATATGTTAAATTTCAGCAGTTGTCTGGCCCACCCAGGAATGTGTCTTACATTTTCCCACTGTTAAAATCTTAGAACTGAAATGCTTCTGTATTTTAACTACATTATCAAAGTATATCTGTAATGTATCAAACTGCAGATCTATCAAAGTGTCAGCCATCTAATTATGACTAGTTCTGATTTATTAATTGTTACTGTAAATGTTTTGTCTTCAGTTAACTTCCTCTGCCCTGAAGGCAACATTCCCCAGATTGCCAGATGTTGGCTGTGTGACATTATATTCAGGTATCTCTTTCCCTCCCAGAGACAGTCTTTCTGCTGCTTTAGGCCTTGGATGTTCTCTGCTGATGGTTGTGACAGTTTTGAACAGACCAGGAAGGCAGTGGCCAGAGTGATGATTTTGCTTTAATGGTGTATTTCTCAAAAACCATCCAAATGCCATACTGATGAACAGCTTTGAAATACATATTTAAGCATATAAACTTTCAAATAAAGAGCCTATCTGTTATGTCAGAGCAAGAGAGAAGCTTTAGAAATCAATTGTAGCAAAGCCAAAGGTTTGATTTATTGGCCTTTCTCACTGCTGCCTCTCATATGTGGTTCCTAGTAACCAGACTGTAACAGAACATAGCATTTTTTATTATTATTATTTTGGTTTTTCTAGAACTATTTTGTTCTTTATAGAACTCTAACTATGTCCTTTTTCATAACCTTTTTCACTAGTGTAATTTCCCTTTACATAGTATTTCATTTTATTATAAAATTCTTTGCATCAGAAGTGCAACTCTTGTGTTAGTTACTGATGCAGGCCACAGCGCTGCTTCTTGTTTCCACCTCACAAGCAATTGAATAGAAGTAGAAGAAGAATAGGCAGGATACAGACCAGCCTAAATTTCTTAGGTTTCTATTCAAAGTCATATTGTTTTGACAAGCACTGCTGAATTAGGGAGGTTTACTCTGGTGATAGGCAACTGGCATCGTTCTGTTGCACTTGCTTGCCGTAAATTGTAGCTTTTTCTAACACAATGCCTTTGCGAATTGTACTGGTAATGCTGCTGAGCTGTCAGGGGCACTTTGCAAAGAGCATCTGCTGGAGTCTCAACAGAGTGTAACGTATGTGGCCTTGTGATCATTAGTATCTAGCAGTTTTAGCAACCTACCTGACTGCATTTTGATCTGTAGGAATGCATGTTTAAATAGACATATTTTTTAATTAATGATAACGTCTTTGCTTGCTCTTGGTGATTTAGGAGTTTTCTGCATAAACTTTAAACTTTCAAACTATAGTCTAGCAGGTAACAACAGCAGCTAAATACAGCATTTTTAGAGCACAGATTACAAGGCACAGAATTCCAGCCTGGCTGATAAATTGTGTTGTACACTAATCAGCATGTCATGGTGGTCGATGGCAAGTGCCAGGCAACTCTCAAGCAAATACATCACTATTTCTGTCTCTCCAACCAGAGCTCTATCTGTACAGTAATTTGCTTCTGCACCCTGTAAGCTGAAATTTGCTAGTTATCTGGAGAAAGATACAATTACCAATAGGGAGAATGATTCTGAGGGGAGAAATCTGAGTGTGCTTGGACACTGTAAGCTGAAAAATCTCAAAATAATATTCCTAGTTTGGGAAATACATTTTTTCTTGATTAGGAGATACTGTTTCTTGCATTGATGAGACTGCACAATAACTCTAAGAAGTGACTTCCAGATCTTCAGAATCAAGTTATGATGTGGTTATTGTCTGATTAGAGGCTTGGGGCTTGTAGAAGGATCTCTACTTCCATTTCATACAGGAAGGCAAGCGTCAGGCAGCTGTAAGTGTGTGTGGCACTCGCACATGAGAGATGTACCTGTACACGGATGTCAGATTAAAGTACATGGATAAGATCAGTAAAGATCACTAACAAAAACCAACTAGCAATGAAACAGAGCTGCAGTTTGTTGGTTTTCTTCATGATTTTTGGTGGCTCCCCAGTGGCTAAACATTTCTTGCTGTATGATGTGTTGGTCTTGGCAAAAAAGAATAGAGTTGCTATAGCTCTTTAGTTGTTGGGTGCTCTCAGAGAACTGGTGCAGCTTATGACTTGTAGAATATAATGTTTCAGTTCTGGTTGTAGCAAAAAGGCAGAGAGTTCTATTAGTCAGCTCTGATTTTATATTTTGTCTGGTAATGAACCATTGTGTTTTTCAGCCACTCAGCAGTGCAATGCTGATTCTGGATGACTGATGAGCAATGCTAGCTCATCTAGCTAAGTTTACAATGACTTTATGCTTAGCTCGGGCTTTCTAGGCACCAGCAGAACTCCTTTTTGTTGCTGCCTTATGTACATGCTGCTAGGCAGCAGCAGCACCAAATTTCTGATCTAAAGCTCTACTGACTGAAGCACAAGTGAGGAGTGGAAGTCTGAAAGAGGGAATGTTTCAAAGTTTAGATAAACTTGTTTTTCTGTTGGTTCTGAAAATTGCTGCAAGTGCTTCTGTTCTGTGGATCTATCCTGTTGATAAGGCACAAGCTTGTAAGGAAACAACTAAGTCATATGGTGGCTGGCTGATTGCTGTGGTTAAAGATGGTACTGGGTGGATGGGAATTTACGGAAGTACAGCACACAGCTGAGCCCATTGTGGCTGGAGCTTAAAGTCAAGGACAATGTGTCAATCTGCTGAAGGAAATAGAATGAAGGCATGTTCATGAGATATACTGAATTTCTAAAAAGGAATCATAATTGACATTTTGTTTGTCTAGCCTTGCCTTCACTTGCCTTCATTTTGAAATCTTTCTGTCACAATGAATGGAGGCTCCCAGTAAAATCCACTCCCTAACTGTTGGCTTACATAGATTTATTTTAGATTTTCCAATTTTTTGCTTATGCTGCCTTAAGCCTGAATCCATAAGCAATAGCTACACCGTGGTGGTGGAGGAGAGAAAATGCACTGCAGTACATAAGAATACTGGCTCTGTAAGAATTTTCTTATTTAAGGTATGTGTCACACCATGTTGACACTATTACTTGCTCAGCTCAGTAGTTCAGCTGCTATTATGTCTGATTTTGAGTATGCATGTGTTGCAATGTCTAATTTAGGGGGAAAAAGGCATTACACTCTACATTATGTGTAGAAAATTATTTATGAGGTAATTAAACTATGGAGCTCAATTTGAGCTTTCAGGAACTCTGGCTTCAAGGACTACAAACACTTGCAAATGTAGTTAATAAAAAATTATTTGGAAACATAGATGTATAAAATTTACTTCAAATCAAGATTCTACCTCCAAATTTGTAACTAGACTCTCCTTAAATCTATTTCCATGGTATCGATGTTGTCTCTCTCCTAGGGATCTCCAGCAATCCCAAGGGATTACTTCAGGGTGAGCTAAAAAATGTTCTTGCGTTATTTACCAATGACTCATTTGTAACCATCTGCCACTCCTCTTCCTTGAGTAAATATTGGCAAATGTTATTGCTGCAAAAACAACAGTCAGCTCTACCTCACAGCTTTCTCAGATACTGGCACAATGGCTGTGCCAGGATAAGGCAAAGTGCTTATCTGGAAACTGTGAAAACCAGCTGGGGCTTTCTTACATAATGCCATTCAGAGTAACCCTAAAGCTGTGCCATCTGATGAGGGGAAGATCAGGACTGAGGTCAGGAAACCAAAAACAACCTATCCCTCAGTTGTTTCAGTTGTGCCAGAGGACTTGGTCTGTTTTACCTTGGCTAGGAACAGTCTTATGGCTGGAAGAATAGAGCAGGGACAGATGATGGTTCTGTGAAATCCACTGGGGTTCTCATCTCTGGGAGAAGTTTTTGGAGGCTAATGATGCCTAGTGTTCTTGCTTTCTTCTGCAGGGCCATGAAAGAGGAAAGACCCCTCACGTACGTTACTTTCATGCTTTGAGATGCAGTTGCATTTAGCTTCTATGTTTTCAGCTTCTCCTTCATCTTCATTGCAGAATTGTGAAATCTCCTGTGACCTGATGCTGTATATAAATTACTCAAAAATTGGCATCTTGATATAAAACAGCAGACAGTACTTTTTTCCAAGTTCTATGAATTGGTCTGGTTTCTTCAAAAATTACTAAAATATCTTTGCTGCATTCTTACTCAGTGATCTAAAATTATATCTTCATTGATTTGGCACTTAACAGCTTTCCCAAATAGGACATTACAAGATCCTTAATGGATGTACTTTTGTGGCTTAGTAGCTGACTGGGTCCTGGTGTTTGCTTTCAAGGTAACCTTTCATGTTTGCTACATTTTCAGAATATTTTGACTGTGTGCCCAAAACCACCAAAGACATTCATCCTGCCCCATCTGACTGCAAAGGCTATTTCAGCCACTCTCATGAGCAAGTGAGGTTGTAAGAGGAAGATTTGTCTAAGTGTTTTTTCTCTCTCTACACTGGTACTCAGCCAACGCACACCAAGTCCTGTGCAGTGCAGCATGGAGGTGCCCTGCTAAGTCTGGGCGTGGCTGCTGGAAGCAGTGCAGCTATATGAGTGTGTGCGTTTTCATCCTGGCTAAAATTCTCAACTTTCTGTTTGGCCTGGTCATTCTGAATAGAGTGTTAGTCAAGTGAAATGTTGCCTAGCCAACACGAGGAAAGAAAATGCATTATTCTTTCATATTTTCATGTGTTATCCTGGTGGATTCTGGTGACTGGATATTGGGTCCTTCCAAGCTGGCTTTCAACAACGAAGAAACCACTGATGTGGAAGTCTATTACATCCTCCTTGCTACATACAAGCCTAGAAAATAAGCTTTTCTTCTAAGACTTAAAGCTTGCTTCCACATGAAGAAAAAAGATTCTTAATTGCTGGGTAATGTGTAGATTTAGTTTGTGGAAATTATTTCTTCAGTACAATTATTGGTTAATGTGAAAATTCTTAGAAATAGGCAGGAGATATTTAAAGACCAAGTTACAGCATGCTGGTTGACTACAGCTTGAAAAGTAGGGCTACTGACATGGTGTGTGAAAAAGCCCATTTAAAACCATGCTCTACCATATTTAGAATCATGTAGGATGAGAATTCACAGTAAATATTCATAATCTATATTCAAATAGTAGAGCAGGGACTTAGATTGTCCTGAACCCTTGCATTGTTACGCAAGTATGGTAATTATTTTCCTGCTTTCATTGCAGAGGGAAAATAACACTAATTTTGGGAGCATGAAAGATTCTGCAGAACAGAATTAAATATGCTGGTCTAGTTCTGTGTTTTTTTCATTTTGGTCAGCATGTGAAAGTGAAACCCAATGTTAGCAATCATAGAGCCACTCAGATTTGTCTTCTGTTTGCTTAGGCTTCCCTGTGCATGATTTTTAAAATACATTGCATCACAAATACAGTTATACAGGATTCAAGTATGGTAATACTGTGCAAATCCCTCCTCTCTCCTTCCCCGCCATCCTGTAAAATCATGGGCTTTTTTTGTGTGATCCATTGGTGGGTTTTTTTCATTTATTTCTTTCTGTTGTTTAAGGATACACCTGAGTCATGATTTTACTTTTTCTCTCCATCCATGAGGAACACAATTTTTCTTGTGAATGAAAGCTTAAATCCTTTCACTCTGGGCTCTGAGCAAAACAACAATTATCATTACAAGTTCTCATAGTTTTTCTTATTCCACTTTGGATGAATGGTATTATTTCTAACTAAAAACACCATTAAATACCATTGGTACTTCACAAAAAGCCTATTTAGCTTGTTCTGCAGTACAGGATTCTTGTTGACTAGGCTGCTTGTTTTAAATCAAGTCTTATCTGTGGCCGTGGAAGAGATGCTGAGGTGAAGGAATACAGGAACATTGCATTGCAGTTCAAAATGGAGACCTAATTTTATTCCCTATACTTGACACACAAGCCCCAGGTGAGAAACACTATTCAGCTGATTTAATTGCTGTACCATAATCTTTCCCAGTATGACAATAAGCATTTAGCACCTTGGTGACACCCTCATAAAGTTATGTTAGGAAGGACTCTAAGGTTTCCTTTGTTGGAGTCAGGGATGCAGAAGCACCCTTTCACCTCTTTGTGCACAGAGAACAGAAAAAAAACCCACCACATATTTGCTGCATATCATCTTCTGATGCCAACATTTGTCTTCCTGTGGTCATGCAGGTTTGCATCACAGCCATTTCCCAAATATCCTGAGTCCGCTGAGATCAATGTCTGCTGAAGGAAAGTGAAGACAGCTTTCACACTCAGAGGTTTCTCTGATTGGTGGTATTAAGTCTTGTAGTCCCTTCACACAAATAAGCACTCATGAAATCTAAATACCTCATTCCTTTTGGTTTAATAGGCTTTAGCTGTTTTCTTAATTTAAAAAAATGTTCCTTATGGCTAACCGTGGGTGTCAGAATGTCTTTATATGAACATCTATGTTCACAACCAATATGCTATTTCTAATGCATTAACTGCCCTTACACATTGGAGATAAAGACTCATCTCCATGCCCATTTCCTTTGTGCTGGAATTACCTGTTTTAGTGAGTTTTATGTCTTCATACACCACTAAGCTTAGTTTCCTTCTGAACATACAAGCAACCATCTAGGTACAGAATACATGACATTGTAATATTGTTCAGTTCGATTAGTAGTACAACTTTTGCAGAAAATTCAATCAAGGCATCAATTTTAGGCTGTGATGATGATAATAAATTCCCTATTTAACCTATTTAAGAATTTATGCTTTGATGCTTTTTGACATGACATTTTAATTAATCAGTATAAGTGCTAATGGAATAATGAAGCGGTTTGAACTATAGAAAATAACTCGTGTCTGCTAAGTACTATCTGAGAAACAATAGCAGGACTTACCAGATGGATGCATAAATTAATGTGGCTTCCCTGAGTTTATGGTTTTCAGCTTTTTTTATTTTGTATTTCCATTTGTCCTAGGAATGTGTCACAAAATGAAGTAACATACAGCATGAAAGTCCAGTGCAGAAAGTTAATGCTTAAGTTGTGTAATTACAGTCAGTAAAGGATGTGATTTAGAAGTATAATTAGTTCTTACTAATTAGTTCTTACAGTCTTCCACTGTGCCTTGAAATGGGAGTCTAGTCCAAATGGGAATAAAGATGAGAACCTACACAAGGTGTAGCCCTTTGATTCAGTTGTGGCTTTGAGAAACAGAGGAGATGAGTTATCTGGCTCTTCATGATGTGTAGGGCTTCCAATCTCAGTCAGTCTCAGAAGCAAAGCTGGAACCACAGGCATTCCTCCCTCAGTCAGTGATTGAGCTCCATTTGTTGCAGTCAAATTGGTGAGTTGTTACCAGTCCTCACGAATCTGGCAGTGTTGGCTGTTTGCTTCTGGTAGGCTCCATTTGAGTGCAAGCACTGTCTAATTAGACATGAAGAGATTTGTTGAATTATATTCCCTTTGCTCACTCGGTCGATGCTCCGAGCATGAATCTTTTAGCAGATACTGACGCTGACTCATGGGACTCCAGCTGATGAGGGAGAAGGTTGTGCATCTGGTGTGCTCAAGGTCGTGCCTTGGGTTCATGTGTGTGTGGGAAAGGACAGAGCTGCAGGCAGCTGCCCGGAAAATGTACACTGCTGCCACGTCTGCTCCTTCTGAAACACCATGAGCAAGGCACAGCAAGGATCTAGAGGAGAATCCCAGCACTGCAAATACATGGAACGCAGACTGAGGCAGAAGTCTGAAAGTGCATAAGCTGAGGTCTAATTGAGTGAGTCATTGACTCAGAGCAATGAGACTTGACAGGTCTAAGTGAGGAAAGGCCCAGAGGGGCTCTTCAGAGAAAGAACAGTATTGCTACCACAGTTCAGTTCCTTGTTAGCCTCTTGCTAGAGCTGCAGACTAGCCTTGAAACTATGACTTGCAAATGCTTTCAAAATATAAACTGCATAAGAAATTAATACTTTTTTGTATGAATTTTGTGGTTCTGAATCTCTTGACTGAGTGTTGTCTTTGCAGGAGTTTGATCTTGCTGCAGTATAGTTCTATTTCAAAGCAAACTGGACTTTAGGGTAAAAGCAAGTTGCCAGATTCTGCCTCTGGAACGAGTACATGGAGCCCTGTCCAGTTCTGTGGGAGCTGCTGGCATTGAGGTGAGGGCTGAATATTTGGGCTTGATTCTGAAAAACAATTTCAAGTCCTGCTGTTTTATTCATTAGGACATAATCTAGGCAAATAGGATTTGCAGAGGATTTTATTTTTTTATTTCATGTGAGATTCTTTAGGATGCATTTTATATCTGGTAAAATAGTTGTTTGAAAAATGATGTGCAACATAAATACCATTTCTGAATTTGGCTCCAGCTGAGGGAGATACATGCAGAGGAGATGGAAAAAGATGCATAATGAGAAATATGACCTTAACCTACTCCCTTGCTGGATTCATGCTCTTTAACTCAAGAGATACTCATAAGTAATAGAATTTTTTTAATATTTAACTTATATTTTTAAACAATTAACTTAAATCACCAATGCATTTAAATAAATATGTTTAGCCATTTCTTTTCAACTAACAACTGCCATTGTGTTTGGTTCCCCAACATTGCTGTTAAAGCAATTGCAGGCTGATTTATTCGATACCTACCTGAGCCTTGTCAGTTCTGAGTAGTCAGGCAAGTCAACAGCTTAGTTTTATTCCTTTCCTGTCACAGAGGCAGAGAAATAGCCCTGCTGCTGGTCTTGTTCAAAGATGAAATTGCTCTGGAGTCTCATTAATATAGTGAATCAATATGTTCTCCTGAACTGGCATGTTTTATGTACTTAGTCTCTCCTCCCTAGGAAGACACTATTATTTAGGGATCAAATCTGTCCAGCAAACTAAAATTAAGTCATTCCCCCCACTTTTTTATATTTTTCTAGATAAAAATTATTCCAAGCAGCATTCTAAATTATTCAAAACTCTGTAGTCTGTGGAATTTTCAATCTGATGGAAACAGCTGAAAAATAAAAACCACATGCTCCACTGGCTCTGCATACAAGAGTCTGCATTTTAATCCAGAGCTGCTGCACACACTGTAGCATGTGCCTCTATCATTTGGTGTTGACATCTGCATTATGATGAGGGGAATTATTCAAAGCCAAATTACTATTCAGGGTGGTAGTGTGAAACAACGAAAATGAGATTGCTAGAGGGGAAAATATATGCAACAGTTTGTATAGTTAGGGAAGAAAATTGGATTCATTTGCTGAAGCACTGCTTTCCTCTTTAGCAGAGTTTAACCCCTTTACAACAACTAAAATAAAGCTGTGACATGTTTCATGACGAAATTCAAGTACTTTTTCAACTGATATAGTTGTAATATTTATGGACCTAACCAGAAAATGTCCTATAATGTAGTATATTTGTTTAGGCAGACATCTACACTTTGTTGGAACAGTGGGAATAATTTGCATCAAAAAGTAAAATACAACCAAAGAATTACCACCTTTCCTTTGATTAAGCTGTGAATGCAGTGGTTTTCATTTTTTTATTTCAAATGGAAAAGCTTTTCCTTCAATGAAAGGAATATTGAAATATTTGGCTCTTTAGTGAACTGGGCCCATGCATTCTGCCATGTCCTGTATTGGTGAGGTTCATAGCTCAGGATATTAATTTCTGTCCCTAGAATAATTTTCTTCCTTAGCTAACCAAGACAGTCTGACTAATAAATACTGAAATACAGTATTAGAAGTAGCGGTTGGTTTCTACAAGTTTGTGCTGGTCTATACCTCTTTTAGAAGTAGAGTCCCAACATTCTTCAACCATTTAGAAGTCCTAATAAAACTTTTGGAAAGTAATCTGTGCCCTGTAATCTACTTCTGCAGAGAGGTTATGGATTCCTTCCTATACTTAAAAACTGTCTACAACAGCCAGAAATTATAGAATTTGTCTGTAAATTTTTCTCAGAATTCCAGGTTTGCCCTGGAATTTTTGCCCACCATATCTCACAAAACAAGGTCTTTAGAGCACACCATTGTTTTACAACTCCTTGGCAGAGCAAAATTTCCACCCATTCTTGAAAGGTTTATGGCAAAGTGTAGCTGTATCCAAATCGCTGCCTCAGAGTTCCTCCTCCTTTTTCTTACATTGTCCAGTCATTTTACAAAGATCTGGCAGGTGATAGTGTTCCCATTTAATTTCTTTATTTTTTGAACTATGTGCCAGACCAAACACTGGCATGTGGACGTATTTGGGCTGGTTGCTGAATAAGAAATAGACACTTGCCTTCCTCCTTCAGGCTGTTTGCTTACCTGCAGTTTCACTTCACTTATGTGTCTTCTAACTGGTTGCAGTAACATCCTTTATGTATGATTACAAGAGCTCACAAGATTCCTTATTGACCAAAGAGATAATTCTAAAGAGACAATAAAGAACTGTAAACTGAAACTGAAGATCTGGGACAAACTGGATAATGGTTTTAAGGCTGGCTTTACTTTTATTAATGTTAGATTTGTTACTGTTTTGAGTCTTCATTTAGACAAACAAAATCCCCTGAACTGAGTTGTTTTTTTCCCAGCAAGATGACGGGTTTTATCAGTGTACATTCTCAACAGAAGAAATAAATTAATTGTTACAATTTTCTGATTACTTGAGAAAGAATTATAATAAGAAGTTATCTGGGGGGGGGTGGGGGGGTGGACAAAGGAGGGCTGGGCTGTGCTAAAAAGAAAAGGCAGTAAATAACCAGAATATTTTTTTAAATCTTCTATTGATGCTGTGTAGCACCTTTTCTTCTAGTGGAATTCTGCACTTTCTTTGGAATTTTGCAGCTTCCTTGCAAGGGGAAGCAGAAGGACAGACACTGATCTCTTCTCTCTGGTTGCCAGTGGTGAGAGCCAAGGCAGTGGCATGAAATTGTGTCAGGAGAGGTTTGGGCTGGCTATTAGGGAAAGGTTCTTCACCCAGAGGGTGGCTGGGCACTGGAACAGGCTCCCCAGGGCAGCAGTCACAGCACCAAACCTGCCAAAGTTCAAGAAGTGCTTAGACAATGCTCTCAGGCACATGGTGTGATTGTTGGCACTGTCCTGTGCAGGGCCAGGAGTAGGACTTTGATGATCCTTGTAGGTCCTTTCCAACTCAAGATATTCTATGATTCCATGATTACAGTAAGAAAATCTATTCTATATCTATTTTCACAATATGCCTCTTAATGTAAGGTAGTCATGCTTACCCAGTGAATAGAGAAATGTTGCAACTGTTAAAACCTATTTTTAGAGATGGACAAACACAGAATCAGAAAGGGAACACACAAGTTAGAGTAGGTTCTGTGGTGAAGAGACCAGGAGTACACTCCAAAGAGTGCAGCAAATACACCCCTGGCTGTTGCAGTGTCTGTAACTACTCTTAGACTGAACATCTGATACTGAGATTTGAGAACTGAATGTTTGATAGCTGAAGAGTGATGTATCTGCACTGTGTTCCAAAAGATCTGAAGAAGTTATCAGCTATGTCCATGCTTTGAAAGGCCCAAGAAGCTTTGGTCTCAGAGAATAAAAAAATCAGGAGCTGTCCATGATGAAAGACACTGGTAGAAGAATTAACTTATGGAAGCCAATAAGTGTGTGTTTGCACTAAGATGCTAGAAGAAGAAGTTCTCTGGACCCCGTTCATCCCAGCAACACATGTTAAATATCTCCCATTGCTGTGGCTTTAATAACCTTCTTGCAGATGCTGGAAAGCTGCCACACAGAGCGCAGCCTGGGTGGTAACAGTAGGAGCTTCTTCATGAGACTCCATTCTTCAGCAGGGCCTGGGAATGACGGCTGCTTCATTCCCATCTTTTTCGTGAGAGAGATCTTTCCTGTGTAATGCAATTTGAGTTTATGTAGCATATGTTAATAGGTCCCATGAATCTTGTTGAGGGAATTGATTACTTGACTGTTAGCTTTCATTTAATTCACAACTGAATGCTCTAGAATGATTTCTTCTATGCTGAATTATCTTCACATTCTCAGCTAGAATTTATCCTTTAAGGAAAAAAAAAAAGCTATTTACTTATCCTTGGCATTTAAATCACCAATTTTTGCAAAAGTTATCAGTTCTAGAAATAATTTGTGAAATCACTGAAGATTATGACAATTATTTACTTCCTCCTTTAACTTCTGAATCAGTACTGATTGCCATATCTTAATCTCATTTGCTGTCAAAATGTAGTACATCATATACCTGTAGCAGAAATAACTCTAAAAGGAATGGAGGATTTGGCATCCTTTTAGAACTTAAGTGATCCATGAGGAAGATCAATAGTAACCTAGAAACTGGGTAATTTTTATGTGCTGTGCTCTTCTAGCAGTCTAACAGAACAAGTAACAAACCTATTTAAATGTTACAAAAAC
Organism: Oriolus oriolus; assembly: GCA_013400235.1. Lineage (NCBI taxonomy): Eukaryota > Metazoa > Chordata > Aves > Passeriformes > Corvidae > Oriolus > Oriolus oriolus. The sequence goes on from VXBT01010684.1 coordinate 2,926,172, forward strand.
TGTTTCAAATGAGGGTGAGTAATTTGTGAGAAATGCGGAATATCTCAGCTTTCTGACTGATGTCATGTTTGTTTGCCATCTGCAGAATGAGATGAAATAAGTGTTCAGTTTTGTTCATTTGCTTCTTTAAGCAATATTGAGTTCTGTTCATGTGCCAAGAGGAAAATAATCTTAAAAGAACTCTTTAATGGAATGATGAATCAGGATTCTTCATCTTTGCCATATATTTTATATTTCTTCAAAATATGTTAGTTTGATAATTCAGTGCTTGAAAAAGTTTCTTAATCTTACAATTTTCCAGTCACGGATGCTTTAACAGTTTCTTGTTTCCAAGGTTCAGAATGATAATGTTTGGGTCATGGGCTGCCTAAAATTTGGTGATAACACAAAAAAAGTGATAACACAAATCAGACAAAGGTAGCAAAGGGGTGTGCAGATTTATTTGTTAAACACATTCAAGTGCTTTCTGGCTGGATGCTCTGCTAATCTTTGTGTTACACCTATTTTGATATTGTAATGCACTTTTTACTTTCAGAATGGGACAATTTCTTGAACAAATTGATAAGATTTGTCATTTTAGCAGTGCGTTGATGCCTGAATAGATCACAATAATTAGTCAGTGTAAGATCAGTTGTGTTCTGAAAACGTTGATGCAGCTTCTGGTAGCAGCACGTTGTCAGAAACCACTTGACTGTACTTCGCTTCCTTGCCTGAACGTGTCAGATGTGAAGATCCATGAAAAGTAAATTATAAACAAACTTTTGCTTATTACCTGAGTGTGTTTCCATTACCTTAAGAAAGCAGTTAAGGACTGAGTAGAAACTTTGTGGGTGTTGTCTTGAAGTTAAAACTTCTAACATCCAAAATCCCAGAGATTAAACCAATTCAAGGCAAATTACATTATGTTTTTCTAACTCGGGTACAGCGAAGTACTTGTCTCTGTGTTTAACAACTGACAGAAGCGGTCAGGAGAAGAGTCAGTATCTCTCAGGCCAGAGCAGTGAGTTGGTTCATACTTGGACGTGGCCTCACGGCCTGAAATTAGTATTCTTAAAACAATATGGAAATTACTATTTTCATAAGCGGGCGTTACAGCCTCGCACCACTGCGGGTGCCCGGGATGCTTGGGGAAGGCACCATCCCCTCTCCACGGCGTTTGTATGACAACAGCGCGCACGCCCGCCGCAGCCTGGGCCGCCCGGCTCTGTCCTCGCACGCCCCGCCGGCCGGGGGCTTCCTGCGCGCCGCCGNGGAGATGCTCCCAGAAAATGCTCTCAAGCGGCAGCACTTGGCGGGCACGTTTTAATGACACAGCGCTTTAGAGCGGCTCAGGGAGGATTACTGTCAGCGCTCCCACTTAACACAGTTATAACTGTTACTCTTCTTAGGTAAGGTTTAGTATTGCCGCGTTCGCTCGTATTTTGTGTGCCAGTTTATCTTTGCCCGGGCTATTTCAGTCGAACTCGTGCTTTGTTGGAGGAAAACGCTTATGTGGTGTACTGCGCTTTTGCAGATTCTTCTTAAACACTTTCCCCGCTGTTTCCGTTCCTTCCACGACTTCCTGCGAATGTGACATGAAGTAACTTACTTTTGTTTGGTTTTGGTTTTGGTTGTTGGGGTTTTTGTTTGGGTTTCTTTTTTCGTTTGTTTATTTTTTTTATTCACGAAGTAACCGTCTTTGTTGTGGCAAAGGGTTCTCAGAAGGGCAGCGTTCTGGCTGCTATAAAGGGTGCTAGCATTACCTAAAGTCTAGATAGGTCAGGAAAATCCAAGATTATAAATGTCAGTGAGGAATCACAGACTTGACTGGCAGGATCAGAGTTAGAAGTGCCGGCTTATATACGTAAATGGCTGAGTAACTACTGTTTATCCCATGCTCACCTTTTTGTAAGTACTGGGGTGGAAGGGGGGCAAAGGTTATGCTATAAATAAAAACACTTCTCTGTAATTTACGTGCTCAGTGAATTGCCTATGCATTGGCCGCCAGCGACCACATCTCCTTTTCCGAGGCTGCTCCCCCATCTAGCGGCAGATCTGTGCCTTGGCTGCCGGGAGAGGGATGGAGATGCTCGCGCCTCTCTGCCCGCCTTAGGCATATAAATTACATATGGATTTGAACAAAAGCCAGCGCGGCTCATCAAAGCTGGAGTGTATCTAGACCAATCAATAAAAGACATGCTTACTTTTTCTTCAGATGTTCATGAAAGTTTTAATAGAGAAGAATGGGATTTAAATCAGGGAAGCTGATTCCAGGGAATATTTAAGGGAAGCTGCCTCGTCTGCTGGGAGCTTTGTAGGTGTGAGATTATTTCATGTAAAATGAGAGATGAGGCTGGCCCAAACACATAGCACTAAATCTGGAGAGAAGAATTCAATCACTTGTAGATCATTCAGTAGTAAAGGTGTGCATGTCAGTGCTATATTTACATGCTCCCAAGTTTCCAAGCTGATCTGATTACCCGTACCTTCGAGCTGAAGACTTTTACATTTCTTTTCTGTTGCTTAATCTGTAAAGCTTAATGTGTAAAGCCTGTCTTGATACATCTTTGTTTCCATAACAAGATTCTATAACTAAAAATACAAGACTAAAAGTTCTGTTTGGCAGTGGGTTTGTTATTAATAAAAATTAGCCATTGGCTCCCGTGCAGTGATACCAACAACATGGCTGGGTTACTGGTAACCTTCTATGAGAGAAAGCTCCTACAGAAATGCTCTTTGCCATTGGAAGAGCCTAGAGATTGTAATTTTAACTGTAGTGTCCAGGCAAGTTTAACAGATACCAGACAAAGAAAACCCAATAATGAAATAGCATCTAATCTTGATTGTCCCTGTGGAAACTAGAATATACCAGCAGATGTAGCTATTTTCTTATTCAAGCTGAATGCAGGAGCTCAGATGCTGGAGATTTGTAGGGTCCTTTGGGATTAAGTCAGTAAAACACATTACGTATATATAAAACCTTCAGCCCTTGTCATGAATGTTTAGTGGGAAAAAGCAGAAAATCTCTTGTATTTGTGAAATTTGAGCCTTGTTACCACAGGTTTTGTAGCTGTAAAATTATCAGTCAGGCAAAGATAATTAACTTATTTAAACAAATGTAGTGAAAACTATAAAATTTCATTTTACCTGTATAGTTGTCTCTTTTTTAATACTGACACAAAGCCTATCAGTGTAAGTGCCAGCACAGGTATGTATAGCCTGGCCCTGTAGTCAGGCATATTTTCATTGAGATTCTATATCTGGTTCCAGAGAGTTCTTTAAACATTGCTGCCTCCTGACATTTTCAATGCTGCGATTAATAATGCATCTTTTTATTATTATTGCAGGTTTGTTGATCTAAAAGACTGCTGACATGGATCACAGTCAGGTGACAAACTTTGTTTTTAGGCTTTGAAGTTCAAAGCACTCATAATCTAGCATCCTTGGGACACTGAAATCCACTGTTTCTTTATCTTCTTCCACCACTTATCATCTTATATGTTTGACAGCTCTGTTGCCTCTGAACAGTCAGTATTTTTCCTGGCCATATCATTGTTTTCATGCTTTGGGAGTACATATGTGTATTTTATATCTAGAATAGGACTGTAAAAATAAAAACTGTTCCAAATTTTTAAGAGTAAAGCTAGTAGCTGATACAATTTTCCCCCTGAATGTTTTAAAATCCCTTTAATGTAAGTTTAAGGCTGAGTCGAATTGACCATCAGAAAACATTTCGGTAACCTGGTTTCAGCTACAGAATGTAAAACAATTCTCTGATTTGTCTCCCCAGGTAATAAACAAAAGATTGCTTGATGCTGAGTGAATTAAAACAAGCCCATTGTAAACAGAGGATACAGTTAATGTAAGACAGAGCATTATTAGAAGGCAAAAGATTTAATATGTAAGATAAACCTAATCACAGTTATTTTAGATGGAACTGGGTTGCTCTGGAAAAATATTTTGAATTTATCTGTGTAAGTCTAGTTTGAAATTAAATTAGCAATTGCTTGTTCTTTAAGAGGATACATAAAATGTGATGTCTGTAATCATATACACCTGATCCCAAATGCAAGGTGTCTAAGGAAAATAATTTCTGAGACAGATCTATTCGATTTTGAATGGCAGCTACTTAAAGCCCCTTGCTGTCCTGCAGTGTTGGCTCAGGTACTGTCTAGCAAGTTCTAGAGCAAAATTTGTCTGAGATGGTCACAAGCGCCTGTTTAAGGCAGTCCTTCATGTGGCTGGGGCTGCTGTTAACATAGCACGTAAGCATGTTTAAAAATAAAAATATTATCCAACCACACAGATTTGCAGTGTGTCAGACTTTGCAGGTGCATTTGAAGATCAAGGAGTTGGAAGATTAGTGAAGATTTTTTTATCATGGGTGCTAACGTGCTGTAGTAATGCCAAGTACATGCTGTGAGTCTTGATGGAACAGCTGCAATTTCAACAGCTGTAGTGATGTTCTGGTTTATGTCACTTGGGGATGCTTTGTTTTAACTTAGGCTGAAGGTTTGGGCCACAAGGCAAGGAAGTTTAGGGAAGAATTAGTGGTAAGTAATTCTTAACTACTACTGTTGATGTTATGAATTTACTGCACTTAGAACATCCCAGCTGTGACTAGCAGAGGTATTTTGGTTCACTTCTAATACATGTGAAACTGCCTATAGATGTGTAAATGTGTCCATCTGGTTTTCTGGAATTACACTGTCACCAAACAGGCATCAAATCCCAAAATGCGTAAGTCCATGACTGGCAAAGTCTCATGGTTGCCTGTGATTTTCATCTTCTTTCAGGATTGCCCCCTCACAATAATACTGTGCTTTCGGAGATTTTATCACACACAACCAGAGGCCTCTAGCTCAAAGCATGCTGAGGTAATTCATGTGTATGATGCCAAGTCATAGCATTACATACACACCACTTTTCAGTTACTCAGTAGAAAAATAACATTTCCACCTATCCAATGGGGGATAATAATTTTACTCTCTTGCCAGTTGCACATGTTATTCATTGACATTATTTTGCCCAGTGGGACATGGAAACAATGAATTTGATTCTAGTCCTTTCTAGAATATTATTTTGTTAAGAGTCACTAAAAGGTTTGCTCAAAACTCTTTATAGTTATTAGTCTACCATTAAGAGGTTTGCCTTTAATTGTTAATTCAGAAATCCAGACTATTTTCTCTCATGGGACCCACTTCTTAAAGCCACTTTTTAAAAAGATGAGTAAAATTGTGTAATATTATTTCTAAATTTCCCTGTAACGTCTGTATTTTCATGTAGTCATCTCAGTCACTGAGCATATTCATTGATTTCATAATGAAACAGGGAACCTGAGGTTAGATGATTTCTCAAAATACCTTTCAGTTGCATTGCAAGAGCCCAAACCAACTATTTTATTTCTATTTAAATTTTTCTGAAAAAATCCAGTGGATGAGGCTCAACACCACTCAATTCCATTTATTTCATGCTTCACTACTCTTACCAGTGGAGTAATTTCATAATGTTTCAGTTCAGGTTCCCTTCCTGCAACCAAGATTATTGCTTTTCACCCCATCTCCGGAAGACGCAGAGAACGGTTTGTTCCCTTCTCTGCTTCAGCCTTTTCCCTTTTGAAGAAAATGTCTCCTGTAAATTTTGCTTCTCTGGATAAAAGAAACTAAATATTTTCAGTCTTTTCTCCTTGTCATGTACTGGACCACTGATTACTGTTGTCTTTTCATCAAGAAGAATGACACTCAAAACAAAACACAGCTGAGTGTTTGCCTTGTCCTGAGGTTTACAAACTGTGCTCTGATGTATGTGTCAGTACGTTTACAGTTTTTTATTTAATACTGTTGACTTAAATCCAGCCTTTGGTCTGCAATGCCTTCTGGATCTGTTTTAATACCAGTTATCACTCATCTACTTCTGTGCGTTTGGTTATTCCTGTTTGTCTTCATTAGCTTGTTCATTTTTGATGACTCTGGATTGCTACGTTCACTCTGAATTCTGTTTGGATGCTGGTATTCTCACAGCCCTTTCCAGCTTCAAGGATCAGTAGTGTATCCTACCAGGCAGGTGCAGCCTAAATCTGAATGAGTCAACTTGTAGGCTGTAGCTATGGAACTGGACACAGGAGCTGAGCACACTGCTCATGTGGGTCTGCATGTGTTTTCATGCTTGACTTTTGGGTCTGCATCTCATTTTGCTGTTCATTAAGTACATAGTCCTTGTTCCTTCGAATTCATGCATTTCCACTTCTTATAGTTCCATTTCATTCACTTGCCAAAAGGTTAAACAACACAACCCAAATTCTGTTCCGATTGCCCATTTGTATACTGCATGAGATGTGATGGATTTGGAAGAGTTACGCCAGACCAAGTTTGAACCCATTTTTTTTCTTAAATGAATATGTAGTGTACTTCAGCTTAAGATGGAGGTATCTGAAACTTTAAATTACAAGATTGATGAATGCAGAAAGATTTGATTCTCTTTTTATGGATAATTTCTGTACTCATTAGGCCTAAAGCAAGAGCTGTAGTTAGGTGTCAGAAGTGAGCCGAAGGTTTAGTGACCAAATAGTCAGGGTGGTTTTTTAGTTCAGGTTTCAATATGCACAAACAAAATCCTCTCGTGCATACAATTCCACACGGAAGTGGTATAACAAATAGGCGATGATGTATTACATTTCCTCATCCCTTAGTTTATTTGAAATGGATTTTATTTTTAAGTACTTTGAGTCACGTTAATTTCACTTCCATGAGGAAAGCTTCAGCTATATAAGGTCAAGTGGTCTGTTCATTCAGGATGCATCATATCCTTCTAAGAGCTGACATGTTAAACAAGCTTCCTATGTGCTCTGGACACATCAGATACTGCTTTGTCCTTTTTTTCTTGATATGTTTCTTCTGTGGAAGTATTGAAGATAAGTAGGAACTTGAGTTCATGTTAGTCATGCTTCTAAGGCTTCCGAGAGTATGATCTCTTCACTTGGGCTGATGCCCACCTCTCAGCTGTTTCTAAATATTTGTTGGACTCCAATTCTACTCCTTTCTGTTGCCAGCAAACACCTGAAATCAATGAACCATGCTAAGTAAGAGTAGCTTTATGATATCAAATTTTGTCTTGCATGTTTGTTAGTACCCAGCTGATACCTTCCAAAACCATCCTCTCTCTGGTCATTCTCTTGTCATTCTGCAGGGGTGTTTGCCAGCTCCATGCACAGTTCTCTAGGTTGTTTCTCTCCATCTTCACCAGCACCTCAACCCGGATCAACACTTGCTCACTCTCTAATATGGTAGGAGAATGTTTGCTGTGGATTCTGTAGCAGGAAAAGGAAGTTTTGCGAAACTGTGCTCTCATCTTTGCCCTTCATTTTTCCAGGCTCTGGTAACTAGCCAGGCAGATGATACTGCAGCTGTGGGGCCAAAGTCATGCAGAGAACATTGAAAGAGACTATATAAAATTGTATAGCAGCCAGAGCAGAGGTATATGTGTACGGCATGCTTATCTAAAGATTTAATTTTTGTTGGAACAGTTTATCCAATATAAACTAAAGAACAAATAAGATTGCACATCCAACAGCATCTAAATGCCCTCTGCTTTCAAGATCCTGTCTTTAGACTTTGCCCAGAGCTTCCTAGACTTCAAACTGAAGTCTAAATGCAAGTTTCATTTATCACTCCTTTTTCATCCTTACTTATATTCATAATGATGGAAATAAGTTGAAATTTAAATTATATTGGCTCTCTGCATAGAAAAAGCCTAGAGAAGTTGATGACAAATGTGCTGTTACTTGCAATGAAAACCATATGCAATGGCCCTGAAGCTATTTATATTCTCTACCTGTTGGAGATTTGTTGATTTATGTATTTTGATAAGTGTTAAATTGGAACACAAAAGTGAGAAATTTGTAGCATGCCAAAAGATACACTAGATTTTAAGCATATTTTTGTCTAAAACTGTATTACCATTGCTTACTTTGGGCATTAAGTGTTCTGCCAGCACTGGTCAAGCTGTCCGAGTAGGTGCTGTCAAAAGAAGCAGTGAGGAGATACTTTTCTTCTCACATAGTCTCCAGTCTCTCACATGAAATCTCTAACCCATTCTCCAGAAACAATGCAATTGCAACCAAGTCCCTGCACAAACTTTAATCAGGAGTCCACAAACTTGCCCCAAATAACTCTACCACATGCAGTGGGTAACTCTGCTAATAAATTTGTTTGCAGATCCCAACCACAAATTGTATTGCCAAAGAGTTTGCAATCCAGCACTGTCAGTAATCAGTTGGTGGTTAAGTAGTGCTTGGTGGCCCTGTGTACAGTGGGGATATCAGGGCATTAGTCACAGTACAGTCACATGGTTGTCAACTCTTGCTCCTGACAACTCAGAGCCAGGCAGCTCTGTGGGAAAAGGGAAGTACTGTCCCACCCATTTTATAGAAAGGGTACTGAAGTATAAGGACACGTGACCTAACAATAACAGCACTGCAAATAGTGGAGATGTTACCTAGTTCAGCCTTGAGTCTTCTTCCTGTCATCCCATCACCAGCGTGCAAGGTTCATGGACCCAGACTACACTAAGCAACAGCCGTAGTATGCTTTTCACAAACACCCATGTGCGTTTTGGAAAGAGAGAATTTAGCTTATGCATATCAAATACTTCAATAATCAGGAAGTTCAAATATTTATGTTTTACTAAGGAAGAGTGCAGTCAGATTAAAACTTAATAATGACAATTCTATTTTGAGCCATACCCTTCTATTTTCCAGAGAGGAGAAACAAACACATAAGAAGGAGGTTTTTTTTAATGATATTTAACATCCATAATACAAACAATAAGTTAAACACAGTAAAAATAATTAAATAAAGCTTGAGGTTCCAGCCCTCATACAAATAATTATAATCTATAAAATAATTCAGATCCACAAAACAAAGACAAGTTAAAAAAAACTAGAATAAGTCTTGGGGAGAAAAAAACCCCACTTCCATATAGTATCAGTTAAATGAATGGAAATAAATTTCTGACTTTTGATGCCTGCAGCTTTCCGTGAATGCCAAGTCCTTAAATCTTGTGGGTGCATACGTACATGTAGAGAGGCTGCATAATCAGACTTTCCAGGGGACCCAGACACCTTCATGTGTGACCTGGACGTCCAGCAAGTTTCCAATTTGTCTTCTTGCAGCACAGTTCTTAAGTGAAATACATTAAGAATTTGTAATGCTGACTCAGCTACTACTTCCCCCCCCCCACTTCGATGCCAAGTCTGATCACTCTCTCAGTACTTAGGTCTTAGCAGGGTAGGTTTGTGGGACTTGAGTCTTAATATTATTCACTACAATGACAGGAGATTTTAGAGTCAGGTCATGTATAAAAGGAATACTTCAGTTAAGTAAGTTGAAACTGCATCAGTATCTCCAGAACAAATGCTGGTTCATAAATGAAGTAGACAGATAACTTGCTATGCATAGTATCGTGCATGGGAATGCTCATTTAAATGTTAAATATTTTAGCTTCCCAATGAGTGGCTTCCAGGTAATTCAGAGTAGTAAGACAATGTATCAACTCTCTCTCTGCCTCATGCCTCAGGAACAGTGACGTGAGTGACTGACCACACAAGCATTTAAAAATGAAAGCCTCTTATGACATTCAGGTCTTCACTGTCCTGGTGTCAGTTATAGGCTGAATCTTGTTCATTTCAGTCCAGCTGTAGAAAAAAGGTCACTTTGGTTCAGGAAGAAAACGACTCTTGGCAAGTACCCCATTCATGTTGGAGTCAATCCAGTTAAGGTACTGAGTAACTCTGGTGTAAACACCAGGTTTGTTTTCCTTTGCACAGCCATCTCCCCAGCTGACAATCCCATAAACCATCATCCTGCCATTGTGCTCACAGACCATGGGGCCACCGGAATCTCCCTGACAACAGAAAGAGAACATATTAGGTCATTTTCTGCAGATGGAGCCTGCGATCATTGTTTTTCTAGAGTCAAACAAGCTAGCAGGGACCTATGAGCTAAAGCTTTGATCTTTGAGAACATTGCTTAGATGGAACAGAAGGTTTGGCATCTGCTGTGACTTGAACAGTCTCTAAAGATAAGGAGTTCTCTAGTTCCCCCTATCAGGATACCAGGAGAATAGTTACCTTGGAAAACAAACCTCCACCCCCATCCTAAATTTATAATCACATATATTAGACTAGTGATATAAGGTCAATGCCCAATTCTTCATCACAGAATCAAGTGTCTCCCTGTCCATAAAGTACTTTTACATTTGAGAACACTTGTTCTTTTCAGTGGCTCCTATGGCCACTCTGCCCAGTAAGGGTGAAGGGAAATAAATCCAGTTTTGAGGAACCTGGAGGAGCTCAGTGTCCCCTGTAAGCTACCCTTGCAAAGCTACAGTTAAAGTGGAAGCTGAGCTTAGAATAGCTGCTATATAGCTCTGATGGATATCTATCAGCTATTGCTCAAATAGATTGTAAATAAGGCCTTGAGGAAAAACAGTGGGTAAGATACTCCACTCCTTGCTTCTCCAAAGGAAGGCCTGGAGTGGGTAAAACTAAACTCTGGGTTCCAACTTTATTCCAGATGTTTGGCCACACTACAGGTCAACTCCAATTAATATCCTCATTTCCAGTTACATAAGAGACTCTTGTGACTAGCAGAATTACAAGATGCCACCAACTGATCCATGTAGTGTACACGCATTTGAACTTATTTAGAAAATAAACCAATTTTACCTTGCAGGCATCAATCTGCCATGTGGGATCCCCAGCACAGACCATGTTGTCAGTAACTCTAATACTGTCATAGTATTCATATTTGCATTTTCTCTGTGATATTAAGTTCACAGTGGCTGACATCAGTCTTTGGGCATAAAAGATGGCATCTGCAAACAAAAGATTATTTCATTATTTTCACCACCCAAGACAAAAAAAAGAAGCAAGAAACCCCCCATAGCACAGTTTCTGCACTTAAATTAGCATAACCATCCCAGTTCTGCATTGAGGTTCTTATTTCTATCTTATGCAGTATTGGTTTGCTTTTACTGTTAATAAATAAGTTTCAAAGAGAAAAACAAGTGTTCCAAATACAAAACAAAGTTTAGTTTTTAGAAAGAAAGAGTTGAATAACCTTTGATGGAAATTCTGCATAAATGCAATCCTTTGCTAATCCTCCCAACACAGCTTTAATTTTTTTCTGCTCCTCATCACATCAGGAATGATAAAAATTGTGGTTTATGTCTTACTTTGCGTGGTTGACAAGTGAGAGAAGCATCAGATGGGAAATGCCATGGACAACTAGAGAAGATGATAGCAAAGATCATCTTCAAGAGATGCACATGGAATACACACAATAAAAAGGAATCTTTTTGTAGTACTTCACAGATCATGGTGTAAAAATCATCACATTCCCACTATTGTGGGAGACCAACTTTGGAAAGAGAAGTCATTAACTTACAAAAATCTTGTTTTCCATAGCCAGCTATTTCACAGTGGGTATTGTCTTGTAAGTAAAGGTTCCTCTCTGGCAAGCAGACTGTTCTGACGTACTTGGACTCTACTGCACACTGTCCAGAAGTTGTCTTTATCCTTATCAAAGCTATGAAACATGTCAGAAAAGATACAGTTAGATTTGTAAAGCAAGTTTTTCCCCTCAAGTTCCGACAGTGGAAGTACTTGGTACAGTTAAAGAGAATAGTTGCAATTATATTTAGTTCTGGTTACACATGGCTCCCCTCATTGCTTTTGGAATGACAGTCATTACTTAACAACAACAACGTTAATTTCCCAACACTAAAATTGACAAATGTTCCAACTTGAACTTGCTTCCTCAAAGGATAGGGGCTGATAGTCTTCTACAGGAGTATCTTTAGATGTTTTAAAACATCAGCTTTCTGACTGGCTGTAGAGGGTGGCACCCACTACCCTGAACGGCTTACTTAGCTGTTCTTGGATTTTCCTTACTTTAGCAGCAGCAGGAATCTGGAAGGGCTGGTAGAGTTCTAAATGTCAATTACAAGAGTGACAAGTCTGTTCTGTGCAAGTGGCAAAAACAATCTCTGACGTTGTTGCTTTAGGAATAGGCTTGTGAAACCCAGACTTTCATGAAAGTCTGAATTAATTCAGCTAATTTAGTGCCTGATATGGCATTCCCATGCTATATGATGAAACCTACTGTGCATGCATTTTTTTCATCATTTACTATACATACAGTGTGATCTCCAGACATGTAATAAAATAGCAGAAATGGAAAGCTGCCACCAGTGCTTATGGAAAAGCCATGTCTTCCACAGGTCCAGAGACTGCCTGCCAGGTAATGCATCTAATATGTGCCACAACTAAAACTTATACAAGTGCAAAAACTGTCAGCACAGGCCTTGTTTTCAGGCTGTTCCTGTTCCCCTTCTTCCCATCTCTGGTTCTACTTCTTTTAGAAGATGTATGCCACAATTATGAAGCCTTCACCTATCCCAGCGCTTTAAAGGCTCATATTAAGATGCCACTTACCAATATCATTCTCATTGCCACCTGTGTCATCGGTAAAGTCAGGGTGAGAGATGATCTCATCAACCATGAATACTTGCTCCTTATCATCAGTAACATTCAGTATGGACTTCCCAAGGAAGACTTTATAGACAGATTTGTCTATTTGTCTTCTTGACCTGAGTAAAGAGATTGATGAAGACTACTGATTTCTGAGACTAAGGTCAACAGCTGAGATCCAGTCCTAGTTCTGTTTCATATTTATTTTGATGCTGATAAGCAAAAGTAAAATTTAGTCAGCTTTGACAGTTGATCCAATATTCTGAAGGAAAGCATCCTAATTTTCCATTTGAAGGGATTAAGATAGATATTCAGACATTTTGAAACATGCCTAGCTAGTTGCTACTAATGCAAGCCACTGGCATCAAGAATCCTCTGCAGGATGCCAAAAGGATCAGCTTTCCAGAGAAAAGCCAACAAAAACCACCCATAGATGTATTACACAGCTCATCACCATCAGTACAATTATTAAGTTTTGGGAATGGCTAAGGTAAAAATGAAATCCTGGCACCAATATGCACTAAATTGCTTAAACTGCATCCCACCCAACTGTCCACATCTTGCTAGTTCATTCTGCTAGATGTGGACTCCCAGAGGCTTAATGTTCCTTCAGCTGCTCTTCTGGTTTTGTTCAATCAAAGGAGCATTCTTACTGTGTTGCATTCGCGAAGGTTGCTCAGTGAGCATCACACAAAGAAATCAGTTGAAGAAAGTTGCAAAGAAGAAGCCTGTGGAACTGGAAACTTACGGCGTATGGAAACAGTGCGCTGCTGTGAGCACCCAGCAAGGGTCGATGAGGCTGCCACCGCACAGGAAGTGGTCCATGCCCCTTATGTTTTGGAAGATGCCAGCTATCCAAGGCTGAGACTCAACCTCTGTCTGCCTTCCACCAACAATCTTGAAGTTCTTGCTGATGCTCCTTTGACCACACAAAGGCCCTGTGAAAAGAAAAATTTTGTTCAGATGTTCTTACAAATAAACTCCAACCTTGTGCTATTAAAAAACCAAACAAGCCAAACCCCAATTGTGTTGAAACTGATATTACTTACCACACTTCTCTATGTTGCAAGGGGTTTCTTGAATGGCAGATCCCCTTCTGGTGTAACACCAGGGCCTGCTCCTTCCATTTGGGTTTCTAGAAGATAAAAAAAGTGGTTTTTTCATAATGACAGTTTTAAAAAGTCATAGTATCTTAAAATTCCAAGTGTTCTGAAAAAAACCAAAATATTTTGTTTTAAGATATGTCAGGGAAAATAACGCTTCAGAAAGTCACATTCCAAATATTTTTAGTCAGTAATTCAGCTCTGTAATGTTATTTTTTTAAAACATGTTTCTCACTGAAGCACCTCTGGGGCTGCGATAATAGAAGTCATCACAACAAGAGTGATGCTTTTCTTACCTGCAGTAGCTGTGTTTGCCCAGCCCAAGCTGCAAAGCATTCTCTGAATAAGCGTGGTAACGACCCCTCCCATACAGTGAGGGTGAGTTCCATGGCAGACATTTGTCTTCTGTTGCCATCCCTCTGTAGTCCTCCCCATTTTCAGTATAGCATGTGCTGTCAGTGTCTGAGAAAAATATTTTATTAGCAGCATGTTCTTGTTTATAATTGTTCTGTGACAGACATGGACAAATCCTTCTAATGAGGAAAAAAGTTCTTGTATTACACTCAAAAACAGATGCAAAATCTAGACCGGCTAGATATTGTTATTAAATTTGCTCTGTATGAATTTTGAGCATCAAGCATCTTACATTTTAAAGCATGCATATTAATTCTTTAACAGCTGAAGTGAACTTCACAATCTAATAAGTTCTTCTGCTTCTGAATGCTCACAAACTAGTTAATTTTTTCCACCTCAAACTAAAAGTAAGGTTGAGGTAAGCAACCTTAGTGAGGAGGCAGGGACAAGAAAAATTAGAGAACTTGATTTTGCACCAATGTTCACTTGTTTCTCCTCATTTAGTCTGTTAGCATAAGCTGCTAAAGGCTATCCAGTCATGTTTCTGGGTAATACTTTCACTTGGCATTTCATATTAATTCTTTGATTATTTTTTAGGCCTTTCCAATCATTTTAGTTAGCATTAAGGGAGATAGATACTCTACCTAGTTCACAGTGAATCCCAGTGTACCCATCTGGACATATGCAACGACCAATTCCACTAAAGAGGTAATAGGTAATGCAAGTTCCTCCATTCAAACAAGGGCATTCTGTAAGTAAAAGACATCACTAATTATAGGCAACACATTTAAATGCAGAGGTGAAATGTAATTGCAAATTAAGTTTTAGTGTTTCAGTATCATTAGGGGCTTTCTTCCTCGTATGAAGGTATAATTACCAGATAATAAGTTCTTTTTAGGTTCAAATAGAACAGGCAGATGCTTACCCTTGTGTTCTGATCTGCGTTTATACAGCTTGTAGTACTTCCAGCTATAAATCTACAGGAAAAGGAAAAAAACCAGGATTTTTAAGGAGGCGGTTCCTTTTATGTGATCACCCTTTATAGGCCCAAACTCTGTTCCGTATTGCATATCTTCAACAGTTTAGGTTTTTGCATGTAGCTACCTGCTGAACCTGCTCTGTGGAATCTGGATATGAATGGGAAGTGGAGCTCTAACTGAGCAAAGCAGAATGGGGAAGGAAAACCAATCCCATGTCATGCAAACAAAAAGCACCAAAAAACCCAAGCTCAGAAAAGCCCGACTGAGCTGTGCCACTGCATCAGGTCAACACTGCAATTATTTAAGCTGTAAGAACCTAAGCTGCTCTTAATGGTCACTGTCCCTAAAATAGGGAAGGAAACTTCACCCTCTCCACTAAGCAGTGCAGCAAAGATGCAACATTTATCAGTGGGTGACCTTGGTGCTTAACATTTGTGCCATAGAATAAAAGCCAGAAAATTTATTCAACAATGGATTCTTGTTCTGTCCTTCAAGGTATTCCCTCTGCTTTGCAGGCTGGGTACGCCTTTCTCCATGAAATAGGATTAGGCTTTTAATGTACTTAAAAACTTACAGACTCTAGTCCCGTGACAAGTGTTCCCAAGGTTACTGTGAGGAAGATGAGTAACTTCATGTTGTTAGTTAACTTCTCCCTTTGTTCTTCTATCTGTATTATTTGATTCTGAAAATAAAGGAGGAATTTAGTGTCATGCTGTAACCTGCAGCATCAGCTTTCTTGCTTGTATTATCTTCAGCTGGTTTCAGAATAAATTACAACACGATTTATGAAGAATTAAGCATTTACTTCCAGTAGGGTATCTGCTTGTTATTTCCATATATTAAATTAGAGGTTATACTTTGAAGCTTTTTTTTTTGGTACAGTCAGCAATACAACCAGATTTTTTTTTTTTTAAAGAACGTAAATGAAGCAGGGAAAGAGAAATTGGAAAACCCCATGCTCCATTTTTGCAGTGTGGACTAAAACTCGGAAATTGGCAGGTTTATTTAACTGACCATTACTACCTTCCACGAAAGCACTGAACATGCATCTTCAGGGTATGAAAGAGAAAGCTCCTTTTTTCAGTACCTCTGTAGTTATCAGCTGCATCTTGCTGATGCTCAGCACTTAGGTAAGCCAGGCTGCCTCACCGAGTGCCTCTGACCACTGCCAGCTCTTGAAAGTCCGCTAGTGATGTTGCCTCACTTATTTACAGTATTAGAAGTTTACAACATAGTCTGTCTTGATTTCTTACATGCAGCTGGATCTCATAGCCAAGCATGTACAGCAATCTTACCAATTGTAAATAATTATCTTGTAACAACAATGGAGGGGTACAATAAAGTCCTATATATCTTTTTCTCTTCTTTAAATTGCAATGCAAGTCATGGGAGCATTTTTTTAAAGCACTCTCACTTTTAGAAAACTGTAAAACTTGATTTTTAAAGGATTCCATGGGAATCTCAGTTATAGTTACATTAGCAAAAAAATACAGTGCAGTAGAAGAAGATGTACAGAACTGAGCTGGTGCTGAAGACTTGCTCCATACTGTACCAGCTTCAGGTTTCTACACTGGACTAATTCCAGTTTGGTCCTGTAGACTGAATGCCTTGTGATATGTGGATTGCACCTTCTAGCTTGGCTTTATTTGGAAGAAATGGAGTGCAAATACTCTACTGCTCATTACTGAACACTCCTAACACATGTTAAGTTCACATGCTCAGCGGTGTGAACCAAAACATGGGATATAGAGAAGATCACTGGATTCATTTAGAAAATAGACATTATACAAATAAAAATGGTAATATAGATGCAACTTTTGCTTGTAAGCAGGTGTCATAATTCAAGAAAGCAAACCATACCTCAGGTACTTGGCTGTGCATGCTTTACAGATTCAGATGAGATTTCAGCAGATGTACTTCTTTTAAACATTATAAAGACAATTATTTTTAGCAGCAATGCAAGTAATTTATTCTTTGCTACCATAATTAGTTTCTCAGGCCCAGTCTTTACATCACGAACAGCAGCACTGCTGATTCCTTTAAAAATTCCGACATGCTGTAGCAAGTTGAACTGACCTTCCCCACTGCTGCGATACCTGACCACCGTAGCTTTTTTTTTTTTTTTTTTTTAAATTTCAATGTGATGAAAAGAGCAATCGCTTCATCCCGACCGACTTAGACGCGGCACCGGTGCTTTTAGGTGCCGACTGGGTTTCAGGGGCATGGCACTTACCGGCGGCGGAGCGGCGGTGCCGAGGTCCCGGCGCTGCAGCGGCTGCCGGGCGCAGCGCGGGGCGGGCTCTATAAAGGCCGAGCCGGGGCGGGGCCGCCGCCGCTGCCGCCCTGGGGCGGCTCCGCACCGCCCCCTCGGCGCTCCAGCGCGCTGCAAACAAAGCTGCCCCGTGAGTCAAGCAGGAAATTTTTCTATGGTGCTTTTTAGTTTCGGGGAAGGGGATTACGGTCAGGGCACGCAAACAGCTTTGTACGGGGTAACATTTCTGGAAGGGGCTCCTTGGCTTCACCGTGGCAGTCAGCAATTCCTTAGGGGCATTTATAAAAACAAAAGAGAAATGTGAGTGAGAGCTATGAAAGGGGTGACTAGAAACATGCCTGGAGACGTGACAGAATGATAACATGTATGTATACACAATAGCAATAAACATAGAATGACTATGAAGCGTGCCTGGAGATACAAGCAAATGTGGTCTATTTTATTCATATGGTGCTACCCATAATGAGAGAAGCACAAGTGATTTATTAATTGAGGATTAAGTTCTTTCAGGTGTCCGCTGGGAGGGAGTATTGGGCCAGAATGGGCGCTTGAAGCACTGGGTGTGTTTTCAGAGAGCTGTCTTCAGCTGAAATGCAGGACATTGGGGGAAGTAGGATGCAGTTCTCATGCCAGCTGGAATCTATTAGGACACGAGGCTTACAGCAGGTGCTAAACTCATCTCCTCCAAATTACTTACAGCTCCCTTGGCCCTGAGCAATCTTCTGCTCATGAGAAAGTGGTCATGGTTTTCTTATGATTTGTCTTCCAAAGAAGTATTCCAAGCAGCTCATTTCATGAGATGGGGATGGAGATGTGAAGTGATAGATGTCCAAGAATGCAGACCTAGCCCAACAGATAGTCTTTCCTGGCCCAGTTAAATGTGATTTTATTCACATCATGCTGTGATGTTATAGAAATGCAGTGAATAACCGCAAACTGGTACATAATATTTGTGGGTGTATTCATAGGGTTTAGCTTCACGTAGTGCAGGTGACTAAGGTGAGGTAGGTCTCCACAGGCTGCATAGCTGATGAAAAGCAGTTTCCTTAGAGGTCAGGTCAGAGAAAGAGTTGACCTGAAATTCCCTCAAGAGAAATGTTTTCACAACTTGACAATTCAGAGCTTAAGGAGACTACCTTTCTATGTTTGCCATGTAACAACTGGTATGAGTATGGCTCTGCTTTCTTCTTCCCTCCCCATCTTCTATCTGTGTCAAATCTAGGGTAAAACCATACCTTTATTTAGGTACTGTCTGCTTACATTCTCTATTCCTTTCTGTTCAGATCTTCAGGCTCACATGAGAATAGATCTCACGTTTGCTGAAAGCACACTGAGTTCACTTCACTGAATGGCAGGAGCTGAATCAAGAGAAACAACTCAGGCTGGAAGTCCATAAGTGAACATAGGTAAGGATTAAGCCTTTCTGAATTTCAGGAGAGAAATTCATCTCACATTCTGTGGTAACTTAATTTATCAACATCACAAGTAATTAGATCCTCTAAGAAACAGGGCAGAAAGTATCAGGGTAGAATCCCTATGGTACTATCTTCATTTCAGAGGAGTGGCTATCAAGGAAACTTATCCTAAGGAATCAGTTCTGGAGAGGGGGGAATAATCCAGATTTTAAAGGAAGTCTGGAACATTTACTCAATTAATTTTAATACACCAACCTTATACATAATAAATGAAGAAATAGGTTATGATTTGATTCAGCAGGGAAGAGCCTGGATGAAGGAAGAGGAGGGCTCCTCAGGCCTGGAAAGCACCTCTCCTTCTTCCTCCATGCTCTCAAGAAGAGGCTCTAGGCCTTCCTCAAACTCTCCTTCTGGGAAAAGAGTCAACCCTAGAGCTTCTGTGCTTCCTCTTTCATATTTGTTGTTCCCTGAGAACTGTCATCAGTTATCCTCTTGCTGAACCTTTGGCCAAGCTATGCAGATGTCCCCTGTTCTTCATTTTGTCCCTAAAACCTGAATGTGCATACTTGTTTTCCAGATCCAAGAATCAAAAACTTTTGTTGTCTTCACTCTGACACAAGAGACAGCAAGATTCAAATCTACCATTTGTCATATACTCAGGTTTTACTGAAATACTGCACTTCTTAAGTACATCTAGAAGGCCCCCAGGAGAAGTGACTTGGGCTGTAGTGTCACTCTCTTTCAATCACACTGGTGACTGCTACTGATCAGAAATTCTGACATGTTTGCAGTGCTGCTTTAAAGTTACCAAATTCCTTTGGTCTAGATATTTGTACTACCTAGATAGGTAAATGAGTTATAGTTTGAACTGGACTGGACTGAACTGAAAATGTGGTTTAGCAGAAAGATATCCAAACCAGCTGCAAATAAGTTTGTTTTGGTATTCCAAGTAACCTCACAGCTGCATCATCTCTATGAGCATTAAATAACTCTTAGGGAAGCAGAAATGCATGAGATAATTTCCAGTGCCTGGATTCACTGAGCTGGCTGGTGGCTGGCACAACAAGATCTGAAGTGAAGTTTCAGGTAAAAGAAATGCTTGGAACCTTGTTACGTGCCCTGCCTTCAGGCAGAGACCTTGGAAAATCTGTAGCATGGCACTTCTGCCATGTCCTCCGTCTGACCTCAGAGCTGGACCTGCCTGCACAGATGGGAAGTGCACAGGCCCAGGGAGTGGGAGGGATGAAACAAGACCGGTTCTGCTACCAAAGGATTTTCCGTAGCTTCAGGGTCAGCATTTGTTCTCTATTGTATGTCTCAAGAGTTTAGAAGGGCCTTGTTACAGGCCATGTCTTCTCTCCAGAATAAGATTGTGATAGGACAGAGGAAAAGCAGGTCTTTATAACTCAAAATCAAAGTTGTTTGGGAAGAACAGTGAATACAGTTAAATGCCTATTGCAAGACTCTCAATGGAAGTGGAACTTACTTGCCCAGTAGATACCGATTATGAGAAGTCGTGAGGCTTAAGAGAGAAATGCTTGTACAGACTCGTGAACAAGTTTTGTATTTGAGAGCCACATGGTGCTTTCCACAGATTATTTCCTTTTCCTTATACGTGTCTGTGGTTTCATCACTTTGGTCTCTTACCAGATTTTGCAGAGGTGTAGGCAGGATAGAAGGGGGAAAGACTTCTGAAGGAAAAGAGGTGGTACAGGAAAAGCTAGAGTGAGCTTGTAGAAGACACTTTACCTGCTTAGTAAGAGTACAGCATCTACGTGAGAAAATAGTAGTCACAAAATCTCAAGTCATTAGCTCATTTTTGTAGTCAGGGCTATTAATAATAGGGCTTTGTATACTTCTCTTATTTGCACCTGGATTATAGCACAGAGTAAAGAAAATTTATACACCTGTTATGAGCTCCTCATGTGATTTGAGTCTGCAGTCATAGAGCACTTCTCTAAAATAGAAGTCAGCTGCAGTGGATCTAACCCTGAAGAGCAAGTAGTATCAGATCCACATCTAGGCGATTCTTGGGTTACTGTGAATTTGTGTTTTAGTTTTCAGTTCCGAATAAAAATCTTGCTGATTCTTTTAATTTATTGTTGAAGTAGCTTGAATGTTTCAGACCAATCGGCCAGCCTGACTTAGCAAAATCAGGAAAGAGAACATTCCATTCCAGCTAGATAAGAACACTGACCCTCTGAGAAATACAGGGGTTTTATCTCATGGTGGTGCACTGAAAGAGATTGTGAGGTTTGCATTGTTCTGCAGGAGTTGCTGGGGTGGTGGTATTACTGGTTACAATGTTCATTTTCATAGCTGATGATAAAATATTAAAACTCAAGAGAAATACCATCCACCGTACATTGACTCTGTCCATCAGTAAACCCCAAAACGCTAGAACTCCCAGGGAGTTCAGTAACTCTATAAATACTCGTAGCAAGAACTGCTACAGAAGTGCTGTCCTACAAGGAAAAGTTAGGCCTGAGGCTTTATATTGCCTTAAGTCTGGTGGTCATGTGGTCATGTTCTGTTTTATATCAAGTGCAAGTAACATCAGAATTAGTCCTTTGACTAGTAAAACGTCAGGTTTGCCAACATGACTTACCATGAAATAGAAAAATCATTTTAAAGTCCTCTCTACTTGTGGTACATTATGAATGGAGAAATTTAAACTTGCCTATGAGCAGTTACGTGTGTTTAAACCTCTGTCGTCTCAAATGAAAGAGCAGGGTAAAGCCACACATTGAGTATTTGGTCAGTGATTAAGAACACAAAAGTTAAGAAAACACCTAGAAGTCATGCCAAAAGATTGACATGAGTTGTCATCTCTATAAGGATAATAGCTTGCTGTTGTCAGGTTTTTTGTAAAGAAAGTAGTTTGTCATTGGATTAAGTAGCACCAGCTATGGGTATAGAATTTAAAGAATATAGCTATTGTATTGCACTGTAGCTTCAAACTTGAACTGTCTTGGGTTACAGTTAATTATGGCAGAAAGGATTTTAAGGCAGTCAGAAAGTGTGTTAAAAGTTTAAGGGAAATTTTCCAGTGTGAAGTTGATTTAGATTATTTTATCTTCATCTTGAAAAACATGGGTACTTTTACAGAAAAACATTTCGTATTCTCTCTCTGATGTTATCCAAGTTAGTTTTTTTAATCAGTTTACTTCTAGCTCTTGAGATAATAACTGGAATTACTGAATAAACCATTAGATTTTGAAATGTAAACAAATAGATTTCAAATGGTACATTATCACTATTCATAAAGTTAAAAATATAAAGCTCACTCTTTAATCTTATTTTCTCAAATTACAGTACGTATGAATTCCAGGAATTTCCAGAGTAGCTGATTTTAAGTTGAATGTGATTCATAAAAATTCTTGTACTTTAATGACTCTTGATTACTTGTCAGTTGTTTGTGGTTGGAATCTGAAGCAAATGGTGATCTCATTTCCTTTAGGTACAATTCAGCTACTCAGGTTTCTTTATTTAAATTTTTTTTCCTTTTCCTTGCTGCCTACTGCTTTTCCTCTTATCTCTGTTATCTGTGTGCGTAGAAGCAGCACAGCATTCTCACTTGAAGGCCACTGGACTCTCTTGGATGCTTGTGGCTTTGCAAGCAGCAGGAGTGGCCAGGCTTTATTTCTGAGCTAAGCCAGTGTCACCTTGAGTGCCTGTGAAATCCCCGGCCACCAGGCCTCTTTCATTCATGCGTAGAGAGCAGCTACCCACACGTGTGTTCTTGGTTCTGTATACAATGATTTGTTGTTTCAGTGAGCTGTCCGGATACGGATATTTTTCAGAACACCAATGATGACATCTGAGGATTTCTTCATCAGCTTGATGTGCACCTGCTTTTAAAACATGCTTTGTATCTCATTTAGCATTCATGAAAATTCGTTGATTATAAAAATCAGCGATCTCATTGACATTTGTTTAAATTGCTCATTTGAGACAGATAATATCTAAAATCTAAAGATTAACTGAGCTACAGGTCTTGCATCCAGATCGTAAATAGTTGAAAATTATGTTTGTGTTTAGGTCTAGGCCTGTCTTTAGTTGAAATCGAAGTGCTGATAGCACTGAGGGTAACACGAAAAAGATTTCTGAGTCTGAAAGTAGCAGGCAGAAAACAAATAGCAAGGGTTTTTAGGGATTCAGTTGTGCTTCATTTGGTGATCTTAAATCCCAAAGTAGAATATTTTTCAAGGGAATCCTTCTAGTGTACCATTTACTGGTCTGGAATAGCACATTGAAATCCAGCACTGGAAATTTACAGAAACAGCTGCTTGGGACTATTATTTCTGCAGTGCGTCAGTCAATCAGATACACATTCCACAGGAAACCCAACAAACTGAAAACATGCCAGTTAGCATATTTCTGGAGAAAAAAGATCTGCTAAAATCTTGGAAGAAAGCAAATTTTGGGGATTGGCCTCTGCAAGCTGTGTCCCAGTGATGGCGTATCCAAGGAAGCAACATACCCTAAACCCCCTGTGCAATACAACCCAGGCGAGAAAATTGGCACTGTTCATCTCTGTGAAAGGCTGCCTGGGAAGATCATTTAGGATTCCACTCCCTCTAAAGCATTAATTGTCTAAATAAATACAAGCTACAGGAAAAATAACTCTTAAATGTTGACATTAATGACATTAGTAAGGGACTGTTCCATCAAGTACTGAAGAACCTCTGAAGGGAAAAAGGCACCTCTGTGAATTTATAGTTGAAGGAGAAGGTAACCAAATGCAGAAATGTGGTAAAGAGCCCATAAAGCAGCACTGTCCAGTGTCAGGCAGTCTCAATAGACTTGCAAGTGAACAGCTGTTGAACAATTCAGAGGATAAAGAGTTTTAAGGAGAAAAAATAAGTTGCTTCCTGGGTGCTGATGAACAACTGCATTCTTCCTGCATAAGCTCATAAAGAAACTGTGTTGAGAAGAAAGGAGAAACAGAATTAACTTGGGCACTCTTGGCTAATAATAGTGTGTATCTCGGGTGCTCTGATAATAGTACTTATCTTCCCCCCACCGCCACTCCTGTGGATGTTTTGGCTGCATTCATCCTTTTTTTTAGTTTGTTTCCTGTAACTTATTTCTATTATGGACACTGTGCTACTTTCCCTAATCTTTGCTGATTGTTGTTTCAAGTTTATAGGCTCTAAGTAAATACATCTCTAAAGAAAATTTGCTAGCTCCCCTTATCCTATCTATAGCAGTTGCAGATGTGATGGACAAATGAGGCGGACAAAAAAAACTCCAAAGAAAAAGGGAGACTGCAGAGCCTTCTCACGTATCATAAGCCCAACAGAAAACCAAAACTTTTAAAAATGTGTTTTGTTTGCAAAATGGGCCTTTTTTCATCTTTGTGCAAAGTCTTCCAGAGGGAGGTTCTGGCAAAGAGTTACTGGTGCTCCAGTGTAAGGCGTTCAGAGTTTGAACCTCCCTGAAGAACTGTGAGAAAAAAACCCACCAGGAGTATTCCTGCCAGAAAACAGAAATACTTACTGTCCCTCCCCTCTGTTTCCATGGCTTTTTCTTGGCCATACTGACTCCTTATGCCATTCTGTGATTTTGGTTAGAACGGTTGGAAATTACAATGTTTTCTTTCTTCTGAAACAAAACTGTGTTTTTGACCAAAATATCTCAAATTGATGAGGTACAACAAAGTCTCCATCACGGGGAGATTTTGGAGTGTGCCTTCCCATTGTTCCCAAGAGGTGTCAGCAATATGCTCGCTTCTCTCTAAGGACCAAGCAGTGAGGGAGGCTGTCATTTACAGGGGAGATGAAGGCAAGGTGGAGAGCAGACTCCATGCTAATAAATCTGTCAGGCTCAGCATCTTGGCTGCAAGCCAGTACTGTTGTAGTCATGATCAGAAAGGTAGGGAGGGAAGCGGAGAGATGGGGGAAGAGGCAGGGTTAAATGTCACTTGCAGGGAGAAGGGTAAGAAAAAAGTGTTATTGTCAGAAATAGAAGAAAACGCTGCTGGACGAAACTGAAAGATACTTTATCCATGGACTTTATATCAGAAAAATTACTATGTGGACAATGTAGGTTGGCCACAAGAGTTATTCAGGAGGACTCAGCATCCAAAGGATGAATGTGAGAGGATAGGCCTAGAGAGCATGGGTCATGAGGTGCTCTGAGAGTGAAAACAAATTATGTATAGTTGACTCAGTGAAGAACAGGCGGAAGATACAGGATGACTTGATCAAAGAGAATTTCACAGGAGATGCCTTTGCAAGAACTTGTCTGAATGCAGACAAGAGAAGCCTAATTGCAATTTTCAAGGCTGCTGTCAGGCAGAAAAGTTGCATTGCTTTCGATGACAGCCAAAGAAAGTGGAGGATGGTTGTTTTGGACTCAAAAGGACTAGGAAAGATGGAGCTCTGTTATAACCGAATTAGATCTTATGAAAGGCCTTACAGAAAGGTGATACCAGAGGGATGTTTTAATTTACTCTTTGACAGAGTTTACAGAAAGTTTACAGTAGAGATGTAACATCACCCACATAGAGATGGCAAATTAGTTTGTGTTTCCAAGTGAAAAAAAGGAAACCAGAAGAGAGCCATTTTAAAGTAAAAAATGTTGTGTTCGAGTATGAAGAGATTCAGTGAAGAAGAGAGTTGTGGAATGTGGCCAGTGATGTGTAAAGGAAGCTTCCTAAGCCCAGAAAAACAAGGACAGAACTCTGCCTCTGAGCAGTTCTGGTGAGAATAGCTTGCACTCCATGCAAAGGACAGATGAAGATTGGAGGAAGCCTGAACTGGAGTTGGAGGAGAAACTCCACTGTTAAGTTTGTATTTGGTGAGCTCTAAAGAGATCCCTATGTGAAGGAGTTGCAAATACAACTGCAACTGGGATATTGTTAAGGTAAGACTTAGTGTAGGAAAGAACTGGATTTTCCCTCATGGCACCTGGTGATGAACATTCATGTTGCCACCCAGTAGGAAAGCTTTTGTAGCCCATGTGAATTCCCCTGAGATAAATGGAAATTTCTAACATAGTCTGTGTAATACAATTCATTATATGGAACTGCTTCTATGAATAAGCATTACTCAGTGGGAGTAAGAAACATCAGGACAAATCCTAGGCTACTGTATTATGCTGCACTAAATATTTCTTAAAATCATCTTGTGCTGCACTGAATATTATTTAAAATAAAAATAGCTTAGGGAGATGCTTGTTTTCTGTTCATTTCAATGGAATAGGTCCAAAATACCTACTAAACCAGAGACCTGAGCTCTCTTCTGAAACACGTGTCTATAAGCTCAATTGCTCTATAACATCTTTATACTACTCTAACAGGGATCAGCATTTGACCTGTAATAACTCATCACTGTTTTCTTGTATCCACTATATTATAGAAAAAGCCCACTGTAGAACATATGTTCCGATGAAACAGCTTTTCCTGAAAACTAGCTGGTCATCCATTGTTTCTTAGGCCTCAGATCTGTTTCTCTCTCTGCAGGGTCTTATCAGAAAAAGGTGGAGATTGACTCCTGCCCTAGACCACCCTTTTCACAAAAGCTAGAAATTCATTCCTTAGACTGACAAGAGCCTGGAATCCAAATCTTTCCTTTCAGGGTAACTGCAAAAAGTGCATGCTGCTACTGCTGGCTCTTTTGTCAAGCTCCTGCTCTTAGAAGATAACTTCATATGCCTCAAGAGGAGGAAGGGTGTTTCTGGTGCAGGCACTGAATGCAATGATTCTACAAATATACAAAAGACCTGTTTAATGTTTATAGGAGGTGCTTTTATGGGACATAAGGACATCAAATACCTACTTTAGGCATTCTGAACCAGGTCAAGCAACATTTTTTTAGTGTTTCCATGTCTAAGTTTGATACATGTGGAAGTTAAGCTTGTAAGAGTGATGATTTTCAAGCTAAATTCCAATGAAGGCAATGTAGGCTACTAGGTCACTTGCTTCAGATAGTTTTAGGTGATTAATTGCTATTCCTCTGCCTTTCATTCTTCCCCCGGTGATTCATAATGAAAAAGGGATTTTTCTTGTCTTTCACAGTATGGTGATATATTAGTAGGTGATTCCACAGTAGTATTCGGTGCCAGGCAGAGGTGTTTCCTCTGATCCCCAAGGCATGTCACCACATTAACATGAGATAATTCCTCAAAGTGAGGTTCATTAAACTCACACTGCTGCGCAGTTACGGTTTCACAGCTCTTATTTCTGGAGCAAGATAATTTGGCACACTTGGACCTCTGTGTTTCTGTGCATTGACTCCTATATGCATGTTTGACATTTTCTCTCTAGCTGTGGAGACTGATCCCTAAAAAAAAAAAGAGGAAAGACACAATCATCACAGGAACACAACAAAACCACAGTCTAAGCATGTGACATTCAAGTCTGTGCAAGTGTATATCAAAACTGAAACAGTTCGTGTAAGTAACTTCAGACTAGACAACGGCAAACTTTACGTTTAGCATCTTCAAAAAACCCTATTAAACTATTAGAATATAAGTATAAGCTTTAATACATATGTATGTAGTATGGACAATACAAAAGGCAAGAGAAATAGTATAAGCTATGTTTTGGTTGTTGACAAATTATATGGACATTTTACAGCAATTTCATAAAAGTGAAAATAAGAGTAGATACCTAAACATCTGGTGCGACTCATTTACGAGAGGATTTCTTCAGACGTTAACTGGACCAATGCTGTTAGAGCCAGCAGAGTCCAGGAGCTGTGACTCATCAGGACTGCTGAGAAACCTTTGATTTGACAGGTAGTTCTCTGAATCCTGGCATGAAAATTACCTTCTGAAACAGTAGTAACACTTCTTCCAAAGAAGTCTTTCTAGGAAAAGAAGGAGGCAAAAAGCTGAGCAGCTGGAAGTCAACATCATATTTTAATTTTAGCTCTTGATATAATACGTATTTATAAGCACTGCTTTTAAATAGGTGGTTAACAATAGCAGGGTGTCCTTATCTGTTACTTTATTTCAAAGCCTTAGAATGGTAGATCTTATGAATGACTGAAGGAAACACTGAACTCCTGAGTTCTTGTAGAGTGTGATTGTCATCTCATCTCTACTGGAACCTGTATTTCACAGCAGGGCAATTATTTGCAGCACAGTGTTAGGCTGTGGCTGTGGGCAATGCCACAGTAAATACTTAGAAGCTGCAGGTTTAGATGTATAGGAATATTGGGAATGCTATGATCTAGTTGGGCTGCCTGTATAAGCTCAAATTGTTTTAAATGCAAAAGATTTGGCTCAACTTGTAGTGCCTGGCACATATGCAGCCTATCTTAGGTCATCTGAGAATTTCTGATTTGAATTTTCAAGTTTGCCAGTGGTTCTTACTTTCATCATTCAGGTGTGGAATAAGGTGTCAGTGCTGTTACTCCACTGGCAAAAATAATGTCCTAATTCCTTGTGCACTAAACTTCAGAAAGAAATTTGAATGTGTTAGCAGTTCATGGCTAGGCTTATACAGTTGCCTTCTCATTGCACTACTCTCCTTTTGGACAAGCTTCTTCAGAAATCTAGTGGTTAATTGAAGCTTGAGACTAGTTAAGTCTTTGGTGCCTTTTAGAAGGAAAAGTGACTTACTGCCAATTAAAGAAGATGTGAAATATTGCCTACTTTGGCAGACATGCAAGTAGTCAGATATATTTTAAATAAGCTCTCAAAGGGGAACTTAGAACTGGGCTAACAAGAAGAAATCTAAACAGAAGTATCCATTACTTACTTAATCGGCCTGATTTAATGCATATTCCTAGGACTTGACAAACATCTAAGCACAACTTGCCAAAACCTTTGCTAATGGAAATCATAGCAGGAGGGTCACAGAACTGTAGGAGAGTGCCTAAGCTTTGCAGGGTTGCAGAAACAGCTCTGCTGTCCCATGTACAGCTGAAGTGGTTTGGACTGGCATGCAGGCATGACCTCATGATAAACTCACTGATCCTCACTAGGAATTAATCATTTGGCTACTTGCAGCCAGCAGTCTACCGTCAAGAGGAAGAGGCTGCTGTCTTCCTTTTGCATATCTTAAGGGCAAGTGCATTTATCAGCGTTGTTGACCAGAGACTTCGCAATGAATTTATGAGGTGATTTCTGTAATTTCTGATAACAGTACCATGTAAAATTTCCCCACTAGTAATTTATTTGTTTTACAGATGTGTAATATTACAGTGACCTAAGAGTTGCTTGTTTTGGTTTTGTCTCTTTCTGAAAGTGTTGTTCAGCCAAAGATATGGAACTCTGACTCTCAGAAAGTTTGAGCTATCATGACTTCCTGATAAGGAAAAATGATCCTATTCAATAAGAGATCCATTCTGTTATAATGAAATGCTTTGCCATTCCATTGAAGAAGGACATAAAGCAAGAGAAACATAAAGATAGACATGTTTTCTCAGTTGTCTTTTGAAATAAACCCCTTATTTTATCTTCCTAAGAAAAAATATTGTATAACACTTGCTAAATGTTACTGCATTTAGTAAACTCATTCAAAGACTATGGGATGGAATAGTGAATTTTGAACAAATGAAACTGTGTGTATTCTGCAACGTTATTGTCTTAAGTTGTGAGGCTGATTATCAGCTAACCAACCAAGCAATCCTTGGAAATACTGCAGGCAGCAAGACTCCCGCAGGAAGTGGTATTTGTGATTCAGTCAGCGGCACCTTGCCCACTGAGTCAGTGTTGAGCCAGGGTCCAAATGTGTTTCTAGCCTGTGGAATATAAAACTGAAGTCATGATTGCTGCAGCCACTGGGAAATTCACTGAACTATTGACGAGAACAGGGATATTAACCACAACATCCCAGATTCCAGACAGGGATAATTACAACTTTCCCCCACTTACTTCACTGGGAGAATAATTCTTCTCATTTTCTCTAAGTCTTGTACTTTTTTTCCTGCACTTAACAGATCACCATCCTCTAGGCATGTTGGAAGTGTGAGTGCCACAACTCAGATGTGCAGTCTGTCTTTCTGTGGGCTATGCTAGAAATCCCAGGTGTGGCACCTGCAGTTTTGCAATTCCATGACTTAACCCACTTGGAGAGGTCAATGGACACCATCACTGTAACCTACCTGAGCTTTTCCAGCTAGTTCAGTTTTGCAGCTGAAGGGATGTGCTGAGGCATTTGCAGTACGTTTCCTCTCCAGGCTCATGACCCAGTAGATGTTCATAGTGACTCAGAACAGCCTTTTCTAAACAAAGTCTTAATTCATGGGTAGGAATTGAACAAATCTCAGCTAAGTTTAAACTGAAGATGCTCCGCATATGTGATCTTTCCTACTGCCTTTCACATGTCCAGTAGAGAACTGTTCTCTACTCATTAGGTTTTCTGCTGCTTTCTTATTTTTAATCCAGTTGTTATATATACTTTAAAATTTAACAAAAATAAGTCTTAAAAAAAGATGTTTAATGTCATTCATCCACACGTTAATTTATGTGAAGGTTTGTGGTAGCAAATTTTGGCATCCGGATTTCCAAAATAATGCCAGAAGTTGCTGTGAAAAATCACAACTACAGATCTGAAGTTGTCCAACAGGCAGTCTAAGTGCTGTGACCCTGCTTGTACTTGATGACATAGTGCTAAGAATTTTAAATATTTTTCATATCAGTCGTTTGCAGAAATATTTTTATCTTTTTCCCGATTTTCATTTTTTGTGATTATGAAATAATATCTACCTGCGTTTGACTTAAATTTAGAGAAAAACTAGTAGGACTTTTGGTAATGCTTGTTCTGAACCTGCTAACATTTTGGTTAGAGTAATTACTAGCTACATATAAATGGGTTGAATTTTGTAGCAGGTAGATGTGGTTTGGACCATTGAGTTAGACTCTGTAATCTGTATGTAATGGCTAACAGATTTCTAGGGTTATGGAACACATGAAATGTGAGGTAGCTCATTTAGCAGGGGGATCAGTTTGTCAATGTGAGTTTCTCCATTAATGTTGGGAACGTGTTTAAATGTTACAGGAATCATCTTGGCTGGAAGGGGTTCATCAACAGGTAATGCAGTAGCTTCCACTGCAGAGTAAGGGACATAAGCATGCAAAATTCACTTCCCTGGACACAACAGTACTAACTCTGGGCACCTGCTGGATCTGAACTTGCACGTCCAAGCCTCTTTGTTCTTCATTCCATTGGAGTGAGGAATAGGGGATTATTCAACGTGAGAAACAGTGACAAGATTTCACTCTGAAACATGATCAAGGAGTTCTCTTGGTGTCATATGAAGAACACAGGATCATGCACAGCACACCACAGCACATCTCTCCCCTTCTCCCTCCTTTGTCTTCACCCTCCAATACAAAATTTTCTGCTTGGTCATGAAGGAAGTGAGGAAGCCTGGATGCTGCCCCAGGAGAGAAAGCTAGAGGAAGGGCTGGGTGACTTAGTCAAGCAAAGGGGAGGAGAAGGAAATGGTCATTTAAAAATAAGGTTCTAAATACAGGGCTTTAGATGAGAAATATGTGGAAACACTTCTTTAGAAATGAGGAATGGGAATAATAGATGCAAAACAGTTTAATCATATGCAATTAGTAAATGGAGATTTCAAGGCCTGGGGCCTTGTGTGAGACCAACTGCCAGCAACATGAATTTAGAATGTCAATTCTCACTATGTATTGTACCAGAAATGCCCATTTTAATGGAACTCCTGGTACCACTTTTCCCTATAGTCCACCCACATAACAGTCTGGTTGACCATAACTCCATTTTTATTGGAATCCTTGCTGATGCCTTCATCTGTCATATCCTGACTGTTGCAGCCCCTTTCTTTGTGGCTTCTCTCTCTTTCAGATACAATGATTTAGGCTGTCTGCATTCTGACACTTACAAAACCCACAACAACGTAAGAAACTGATCATGTCATATCCAGTTACCATACTGGTATACTTCGCATGTGTCTATTAGTATCTGTTTAGTTAGGAAACCAAGTAGTTGCTGGTGTTTGTACTGTGCTAACATACACTAATGTGTTTCGTGTTAGCCCATCCTAAGGTTTTTCCCCCTCTTTTTCAGATCTTGCTTGGCTTAAGTGTTGTTTTTAAGGTATTTCTTCAACTAGCGGATCTCCCGTAGTTCTGTGAGCATCTATAGGAGGCAGGCAAGCTGCTTGTGAGCATGGTGGGGTTTTGTAAGTGTATTGCTCTCATTTTATAATGCTGAAAAGACTTGCATAGTGCCAAAAATGAAAAACTTTTAGAAGTTCTTCAGTCAGGAATGCTGATATCCTACACTGGTATTGCCATAGCGTGGAAGCTCACAGGGTAAAGGTGATGAGTTGGGTTAGTTGGCAAGAGCCGTGGGATGACAGACAGGGAAGCCCCTTTGCAAGCACACAGGCTTCCTGATGAATTCTGCTCTTAAGGGCTGGCAGAAAAGAACTGAAAAAATGGTAACATTGTTAGTTTTAGATTTCGTGCCTTGACGACCTCTTTCCTATCTTGAGCTTCCTTTCGGATATCCTTTCACATCGTGGGCTGCATCAAAAGCAGTGTGGGCAGGAAGTCGAGGGAGGTGATTGCCCCCTTCTAATCTGCTCTGGTGAGACTCCACCTGGAGTTCAGCTCTGGGGTCCCCAGCAAAGGAAGGACATGGACCTGTTGGAGCAAGTCCAGAGAATGGACACCAAGGTCATTAGAGGGATGAAGGGTCTACAAGGCAAGGCAGAGAGATTTAGGATTGTTTAGCCTCAAAAAGAGAAGGCTTTGGGATGACCTAATTGTGGTCTTCCAGTACCTGAAGGGGGTCCATAAGAAATATGGAGACAGACTTTTTAAAGAGCATTTAGTGACAGAACAAGGGGGAATGGCTTCAAGCTGAGAGAGAGTAAGTTTAGATTAGATAGCAGGAAGAAATTCTTTGCTGTGAGGGTGGTGAGGCACTGGAACAGGTTACCCAGAGAAGTTGTGGAGGCCCCATCTCTGATAGTGTTCAAGGCCAGGTTGGGTGGGGCTCTGAGCAACCTGATCTAGTGATGTGTGTTGTGGCCCATGGCAGAGGGGGTTGAAACAAGATGATCTTTAAGGTCCTTTCCAACCCAAACTGTTCTATGATTCCTAGCTTTTGGGGAGCTGTGAAGGTAGTTAGTTCAAGTTGCGAGCAAGAGTTAGTAGTTGAAGACTTATTGGAAAGATTTTGCATTGCCAAGTAGCTAAGGCAGCTCAGTTGCTTTAGGGAGATTTTTTACAGTGTATCAGTGAAAAGTCACTGAGTGAACAAAATGCATTGTCCTTTCCTGTACTAGGCCAGGTTCACGAATAGTTTTTGCCCCTTCCTGCACTCTGCTATTTCTGAGCCTCACAGTATTGTGAACAGGCAAATGTTGTTATCTGCTTAAGAATTGAAAGAGCAGAATTATTTCACCCTCTCCTTGGAAATGCAGGTTGAAGATAAAACAGTTAAGAGCATATAAGATGAACAGCTAGCACCACTCCTTGATGGCTGCTTACAATGTGCTTATATAACTCATTTGCTTACAGTGGACCTCTTTGCTTTATCCAGCCTGATCAGCAAGCAAAAATTAGGTGCTGTCTCCCCTAACTGTAAGCTTATTAGCCAGGGTATGCACAGCTCTCTGTGATGAAGATTATCAGACTGAAAGTCAGATATTGAAGAGAAACATATCTTTTACCCACAAATTTTTTTGGTGTATCAGGGCAACTTCCCCATTTCCTTTAGACACATAAACAAGAACACCATGTTTAGTGGCAGCAGGACATTTCTGTTTCTTTCACTTTCTGGGAAAGTACTTTTCTTAATTCTTTTTTTCCTGTGGTAAAAAAAGCTCTGCTAGCAGATTCCTCCCCAGTGGTTCAGCCTGTTGACAAATACTTGTCAGGTCATTCCCTGAAAACAGCTAATGTTTCCAGGTGCAGGAAGATATTACATTTTCACAGGTCTCTTTCTAGCCATGAGATTTCTTTCTGAAGTATGTGGCAGTAGGCGTAGCCACCAGATGAAGACCTCTGTCAGATGCAGGCCTCAGTACACCTGCATATTACTTGTGAGCTCAAGGTGCTCATAAGATGCTCAAGGAGCATCTTGCCTGTCTCTGCCTCACATATTCATTTGCCTTAACTTCTTACCTGTAAATGCAGGGGGAAAGTAAAGTAAATTTTTCAAGGTCATAAGCATTCAGATTGAAGAGCAGGACAGAGACCTGCCCATTATTCTAGTGCTTGGATTTTAGCCCGAGGTTTCCTGAACTGCTGCCTGAAGAGGGCTGGGTTATTATTTAGTACTAGTCCTCATTCTGCTATTTCCAGTGATCTAAAAAAAAAAACCAACCTAAAACTTTTTGACACCTAGCAATGTGAAAACATACAGAGCAGTGAAAGAAAAAGATAAGCTCAACCATCTCCCCTCCAGCCTTCTAGGGAGATGTAAAGTAATTTTCAGGCCCACTGGGTCAATGTACCCATCAGCAATTTTTGGGAGTACCACAGACAGCAAAGAGTGGTGCTGGAAACAGCTGCTGTTTACAATCGTATCTTTAGCATTACAGCCATTTATTCATATCAGTGACTGCACTTCGCTGCTACTTTTTTGAGTTTCCATGGCTTGCCAGGGAGGTCAGAAACATAAATGAGAGATGGGCATATGCTTGCAGCTATGAAAGAAAGTAATGTAGGGCAAGCTCCCTGCTGAGGTTGGATTCACTTGATCAGGATATTTCTGAAGAGTTTTTGTCTTTCATGGACAAAAAGTAAATACCTTAGAATGGATGATATTAAAAGTTAAGACAAGTTCATTGTCTCTGATGGAACTTCATACAAATTTAGTTCCTTTTCATAGTTCTTGTTTCAAAATAAAATGTTAGAAATTAAAGTCCAGGTTTAACTCTTTTTCTCTGACTTCACAGAACTGAGTTCTGTTTCCAAGTTGCGGTTTTAAATGCTTATGAACAATCAGCCTCAAAAAATGAGAACAAAAAGTTGATAGTTTTGACTTTACAAGAATTAGGAACTGCTAGACATCCTAAAGCCTGTTCCATTTTTGAGGTAATGAGACAGGAATGAATTGCATATTGTGAAATTAGTCTGCTTCAATTCTCTCTACTAGTAAAATTAATTATTTTGCCTGCAAAATTAATAAATTTGATTTCTTTAATTAAAACACTATTAATCCTTTCATGGAAATAATTTCATTAAGGCCTTCTAAGAAAAACAAATATTTTTAATGCAGCTGCTTGCCTCAAAAAGTAGCAGAATGTTCCACAGAGCATTATTCTGTGAAGATCAAAACTATCTGCCACACCTGGAAAAGATGTAAAGAGAAAGTTTCATGGAGGAATGCTAGAGATCATCTTTCCACTGCACTAGTCTGGTAGGATGGGAACTAAACCTAGGATCTTTTTGGGAGAAAGTATCTTTTCTTGGAGTTCCAGACAGATCAATAAATCAGTTCCCACCTGAAAGTAAGGTGTAGCTCGCTATTGCCACTCAAGCAGCAATAAATGAAAGAAATTTATCCCATATTAATTCTAGAATTTATCTGACATGATAGAGTGATGGATTGAAATGACATCATGTCCTCGCAGGGAAGAAATTCTATATTACTCCAAAGATATGCAGAAAGCAGGGTTTCTGTAATATGTTTAAAAGTAGTCTGTGAGAACAGAATAAAAGAAATTGTCAAACTCTAAAGCAAGGGCCTTAATTACCTGATGTTGCACTAAAAAGCAAGGTGTGGCGCATATTATTTTCTGTCCTGTTATTGGACAGTCCCTGAAAAACAGTCCCTGAAACTGTTTATTTCCACCCTTCCAAATGAGCCAAAATTTGCAAATACTTATGTTTCAGGGAATGCTAGCAGTATGAGTTTCTCAATAAAATGCCTTGTGTGTTCTCACAGCTAATCTGCAGCATCACAGAACTCACCAGTGCATCCTGCTGCGTGACATTGCATGGGCATTTGGTCACATTGTATTTGAACTAATTGGGGATAAACGAGAGTGGGCTGTACAGTTTTGTTTAGTTTTTAAAGATTTTTAAATATGATAAGAATAGTCCAATGTATTGAAATAAATTCCTTGTGGAGGTCAAATTCATTGTTGGTTTATCTTGTAATCTAGAATTAATCCTGACAAGAAGTATGTAAACACAGCTGAAATTGATTAAGATATCTTCTTGGGTAAAAAAAAAAAGAAAGAATATGGTTTGGGCTGGCTTTTAAAAAATATTTTTGAAATGAAATAGTAGCAAACAAAAGAGTTCTTAAAATTATTTAATTAGTAGCTGAATAACCAAAGTGACCATTTAAATGTAGGAAGATTGAGGGAGGTAAATTCTTTATTATTGTGTGAAGTAATACAACAAGCAGGCTTTGGAAGAAGGATTTGTAGCTATCACACACCATGTTCTGTTCTTGCTAGATTTGACACACATTAAGGAACATAGCTGTTTTAGGACAGAATGTAAAAAGAACTAGCTAACTCCCTGCAAACTGTATCTGGAATGTCCTGCAATCCAGGTGGGAAGCACAGTTGGTAAAGGTACTCCTGAGGCAGCTTTACACTTGCTAACTTAGCTCCATCTAGTAGAGCTGCAGGGGCATGGAGGTTTCAGTGTTAGGCCTGGAGTCCCTTCTGGCCATGCAGAGCTCAAGCTGCCCCAGCTATGTTGGTAGCAGTGAAGAACTTGTGCTTAAAGCTTTTGGGATATGTTTACACAGGTTGTATTGCCACTGGATTGCCCTGTAGACAGATCAAAAGTGTGAACCCCACTCAAATCCCTGTAGCACAGCCAGCTGAGTTACAGCCATTTCCAAGGTGCTTTTCTGTGGACTGCACCACTGTCTCAAATCCACAGAGCAAATCTCATTGACCTCCAGTTCTCTTGCAACTCGCTTGTGCCAAGGCTCACCGACAGATCCTCTGAGCAGCACTATCCTGCTGTCTCTCAAGTGCCAATTCAGTGATGATCCAGCCTCCAGGCATAAAGGCAGTGGGATAAATTATGCTCTCACCTAAAGCCTATGTTTCCTTGTCCTACGTAATTTTTGTATCTCAGTTCTGAAATTAGTGAAGCTGTGTGCTTCTGCCGTTCTGTTTGCTGATGTGCATGTAACATACTGTACTGAGGAGGTTTGTCATAAAACTGCTTGTTGACTTTAAAGTGCAGGAAGCTCTTCATTGAATCACTAACCTAGAGAAGGAAAAGCGAGGTAGTATGAGCAAAGTAGCTGACTGATGGAAGACTATGAATTAGTCATATTTACTGTAGGATGTTGTATTTACAGTAGGATGTGTTCCTAAGATAGATGGGAGTACTCTGAGAAATTTGTGTGAAAGGTATCAATTACTTGTCCATTTTCCTTCTACCTCTGTCCTGTGCACTCTCTTACCATGTTCAACTATTTTGCCCAGCTACCTCATGGTGGGCGATCTTTCCCTGAGCAGGCCAGAATATCCTCCTGCAAAGCTGCCCTTGTACCATCCGAGGCATGCCCAGCACAAACCATTAACCCAACTCCCCTTCATCAGCTCCCCCCACCTCTTAGGGGTCTTCCTTGCTTCCTCTCATCAGATTGTTTGCTACTTGAGGCAATCATGTGGTTATTGAAATAGATTGTTTTTCTGGTCTGACTGCTGTGTAGAGTTGTGACTGGAAAGTTGTGTCACTCCACAAGGATGGGGTAAAAAAGAAGGGTATCCTTTACTTATTTTCTAGCTGTATGTTAAATGCTGCTGATTTGACTGTGATGCACCAATTTATTCACAGTAGAGAGGGACTACAAGAGGGGATCACAAATTGCAAGACTAGTAGACACCTTTCAGCCTGTTTTTTTAAGTGAGGTTACTATTTTGTCTCAAATTACAAAAGAATTTTGAAGTTAAGCCTTCCTATTTGTCTTGGTTTCCATCTGTCTGAACATTTCTATCCGATGATAACTCTGCAGTCAATAACCACTGTAGTTCTCTCAAATACACGTAGTAAGAACTCTTGCTGCTGTTTTTTAACTGCTGAATAGAGGTGGAACTCAGAAACGGCTCATGCTACCAGCTGGGCTGAAAACTCAGGAACACCAAAGTACCAAGTCCCCAGATAGGATTTCAGTGGAAAATCAGTATTTACAGATGGACTAAAGAAACTGTCACACTGTCCTCACTCTCAAATTATTTCATAGACTTGTCCAAAACTTGTGATTAGAAGTACATAAACAGCTTACCATTTTACCTTCCAGGTGTTTCAAAAAGAACTCAGGTTGTTTTATCTGCACGTTCCTGCTCATTGTTTCCCATGGGCAAAGATATAGCCCAGGGCTGTGCAGTCTTGACAGCTGACAGCAATTTTGGAAAGATACTGTGGCACTACCAGATATTGTGCTTGTCACACTATGTTTTAAGAGTAAACTATTCAGTGCACATAGGAAGAAAGCAGCCTTGCATTTTTGTTACTAATGTATGAATACTACTTAAATAATTAGAAAAATTTCTGGAAAATGGTAAACATCTTACACTCTGATGAAGTAGCTCAGTTTCGGACTGGTCATTGGACTGATCATTTACAAATAGTGAGTCAAAAAATGTCCCAAGCCACACCCTTATAATGCCACTGACGTCACAGTTTGTGACCTTCGAACAGTTGTGTTCACTGTTCTCAATGATGCAATTAGGAAATGTAATGATGGTGGTATTGTATTGCTTTTACAAAATCATTAGTTGTAATAGTGAGAGCTCTGATTTTAAGAGTACAATTAGCTGGAGGAAGTAGCACTAATAGTCACAGCAACCAAATACTTTTCTGTGTTGCTTTTGGTCAACAGGGCTCCTTTTTTTTTTTTTAATTTGGTAAGGAAGAGGGCCAACTATTTTTAGTCACTTGAGATGAACTGGGAAGAAGGTCATCCAATTTTCAAGCCAGCTTTCCCTCAGTCCATTAAAAAATTCTCACTGAAAATAGAAGTAAGAATAGAATTTTATTTGCCTTTCTCATTAAACAAAATTTAAAGTATGTAAATGCTTCCTAGCGAGCAGGTCAGCCCTTTTTAAGAACAAAAGACAAAATGAAACCCATGTCCACAAAACTGGCATACACAGTTTAAAAATGGAAGAGAGACCAGCTTGCTGGTTTTGCTGCTCTCAAGTGTAGGTGAGAGGTGGAAGGGAAGCTGTGGCAGATGGCTATAGCTAAGGGTATATATTGCACTGACTGCCAGCTGGAGCTGTCATCTCCCACACCCTGATCCTTCCTGTAAAGACAATCACAGGAGCACATTTGATTTCTGGCAGCTCTGGTCATTACTCATTTCCAGTTGTGCCCTGGAAATCACCTGTTCTAGGCAACTGCCGGCACTTTACCTGCACCAGAACCAATCCCACTCAGAAATGTAAGACAAAGTCTACTTGCAAAGTTTTGGAGTTCTCCTGAATAGTCTCAGAGTTAAATTTTCATAACACATGATCTAGACTAAAAACCCTAATAAACATAACTACCTTTCTGGAAAAGACCAGCTGCAAACTACATCTGATATTCTGCATACATGAATGGTATAAATAAATAGTTTAGCTGCAGCAGGAGGCACCAAAAGTTTAAGTTACATGGTTTAGAGGTCAGCGGAAAAACAGGGTGCAAATTTAAGTCTTGAGTTCCATTCCAGGGCTCTATTTAGATATCTTCAGTGAAATCATGTGAGCATTGAAGTGCCCTGAGGGCAGTGTGTGTGACTGTGCATGATGTTTTTGGTTTCATTATTTCCATTTTTAATGGCTCCACAGTGATAAATCCCCTCAACTCTTATTTCTGTCAGAAAATACTAAGAAAAGTAGCCTCCTGTTCTAGAAAATACAAAGTACTTACGAAAAAAATCATTTCTAACAACAAACCCCTTTGAAATTAAGACCTTTTCTGATGCCCATATATCTGACTCCTATAGAAAACTTTCCTGGAAAATTTCAACCTTATAATTTAAAATAAATGATAAATATTTGTATTTTTATGTTGTTGCATACTGCACATTCTTTCTTAGCATTTAATGTGTTCCAGTTTGTAAATACAAGCTATTGCAGGAATCCTTAGTACATACTAATAGGAACAGATTTGTTTATTCATTGAGTTTGAAATAAAGTGGCCTGTCAGTCCAAAGTATACAGTTCTCCCCCAGCACTGGGGACATTGCGTTTGCTCGCATGCCTGCTGACTCTAATGGAGTCGAAGGAGCTCTGGGTCATTCATGGTAGATTAGTTTAGTTTGGGTGTGGAGTAATTGTTAAGATTACATGAAGGACCTTGATATGTGTGTTCTATATATAGAATAAAAAGCCGAGTGAAACTCATGTGCCATGCTAACAGGTGATTCACGTCCATAAAGTGTATGGAATTACCTTGAGTACATTGAAGTGCTGAGGATTTTTTAAAATGTGGTTCCTTCCGTTCACTCTTTTAAAAATTTTTTTGACTAGGCACTTAAATTTGATGTTGACTTAAGTATCTTAAGCTCATCACCCCAAAACTCTTTTTTCAGATATTTTTTGAAAGCTCACGCAATCTATATACATTTTCTTTATTAGTCCTTCAAAAGCTTACTATAGAATAGGATTTTGTGGTTTTAAGCATTTTATAGATGCATAGTCATACTCTAAAAAAATTCACAACTCAACTAACACACCATTATTTGGTAGGAAAGAAAATGACAAACTAAGGTATGGGAAGTTCAGCTGGCAGAGCAAGGTAATGAAATTGAAATCTAGAAAAAGGAATCAATGACACTAAAATAAAGATTCCCCAAATCATTTCCATCAGCTGCAAAGTCAATTCCTGTGTATGTCTGTCCTCTTAACTCATAGACATCTGCCCACCTAATAGATATCACAAATACTGATGAATTGTGATCTCCAGTCCTAAAGATGACATGTCTATCACAAGCAGTCTTTGCTATGGTGTGATGTGGTGCTAATTTTTGTGGAGATTAGGGGTTTGTGTTTGATTGAGATCCTCCATGTGAGACATAGTAAATCAAGAGTTGTTTACTTTCCACTGATACATGGTGTTGGCATTCCAGCTGGAATGTTTACTGGCTGCCAAAAATGTGTTTAAATGCTAGTTCTTTACAGAACACAACATTTATTTTAAATTATAAGGTTGAAATTTTCCAGGAAAGTTTTCTATAGGAGTCAGATATATGGGCATCAGAAAAGGTCTTAATTTCAAAGGGGTTTGTTGGTAGAAATGATTTTTTTCATAAGTACTTTGTATTTTCCAGAACAGGAGGCTACTTAGTGTTTTCTGACAGAAATAAGAGTTGAGGGGATTTATCACTGTGGAGCCATTAAAAATGGAAATAATGAAACCAAAAACATTGTGCACAGTCACGGGCAACTTTCTAGTGCCTCACCACCCTCACAGTAAAGAATTCCTTTCTAATATCTAATCTAAATCTGTTCTCGGTTTGATGCCATTTCCTCTTGTTTTGTCACTACATGCCCATGTAAAATATCCCTGCCCCACTTTCTTGTGGACTCCCTTCAGGTACTGGAAGGCCACAATTAGGTCACCCCAAGGTTTTCTCTTTTTCAGGATGAACAATCCCAAATCTCTCTGCCTTTCCTCATAGCAGAGCTGCTCCACTCCTCTGACCATCTTGGTGGCCTACTCTGGACTTGCTCCAGCAGGTCCATGTCCTTCCTGTGCTGGGCATTCCAGAGCTGGACGCAGTACTCCAGGTGGGCTCTCACCAGAGTGGGGCACAGGAGGCAATCACCTCCCTCGACTTGCTGCTGTCCATGCAGCTTTGGATGCAGCCAGGATATGGTTGGTTTTCTGGGCTGCAGGTGTTCATTGCCGGATATCCTGCTGCCTCTCGTGTAAGGCGCCTTTCCCTTTTCTCCCAGTGTTCTGCTGTCCATTATTCTATCCATGTATTTAATTCCACTTAGTGGAAGGGGCCTGGCAACATGTACACAGTGCGCCGGCACACATCACATGCATTGTCCTGTCCTTGCCCTAGGAGGATGAAAAACAGATACTTTTTGTATCATCATTCACATTTCTTGACTTTTAGTAATTAAAAATCCATTCTGAATCAGACTTCCACTTCTCTGGGGATGTTAATTTTAATACGACAAAAGAATAGCACATTGTGTTTTCTGTTTGGCTGAGAACCCCTTCTTCCACTGCTGATAAGGATTTTCTTCCTATGATTAGTATCTCTACCAGATCAAAATCTGGACTAATGTTTTTTGAACCTGGGTTGGTCAATGCTGATAATTTAGGTTTCTTCCTGTCTGTTATTTCACAGATCCCACACATTCCACACAAAAGCATGTATCCAAATGATACAGTTAAAGGCAGAGGCTCAGAAGATAAAATTGCCACTCTTTATGCTTATTTAAGGTGAGCTTCTGAACAAGATGGATTGCAATGAGATTTATCATGTCATTTTCTCATGTTTAGAAAATCCCTGCCTCTGGACTAATTTGTTACAGATATTTTTTATTGCAGGTTTTTATTTGGAATACTTTGCATGACCACGTAGTAATTTTGTGAGCAGAATAAAATGTATTAGTATCCTTAACCCTCTTCCATTCTAGCGCAGTAATAACAGCACAAAGATTTACATTAGTATAGAAATGTTAGAAAAAAAATTCTACTTGCTTGTCATTGGTAAAGCTTTCTAATGCAACCTGAAAATTTCTCCTAATCTGAAATTTGAAAAGTTAAAGTCTGTAAGTCTTACAGATGTATTCCTAGGTTGCATATGATACTGATCCTCTTGCATCTCTCAGGGAGGAGCAATGATCAGGTGTTCTTAACTTGTGTATTTCATAGCTTTTCTTCACCAAGAACACAGGATTTATGTACGTTAAAATGTCTTGGTTTCTGAGAACAATCAATGCTAATTAAACTTAAACCACTTATTTGATGCCCCAGAAAAGTTCTTACTGACAGACTTGAGCATAATGAATTCCTGTATGGCTTGGAGCTCCGTGTTCTGCCCATGCAACAGACTGTCTCTTCTCTTTAACAATATTGAAAGCCTGTGTGCTTTACTGTCCTTGTCAGGAGCTAATCTATAGGATTATTTTGTTGTTGCTGACATGCACAAATAGAATCTGACACTTGCAGCCACACAGCTGTGTGAGGTTTACCCACCCAAAATCTTTCAAGGGATAGATTTTTGTTCTTAAATACATACATTAAAATCTGCATTTGAGTTTATTATGTATAAAATATGCAGAATTAAGTTCTGAGATTCAGTCATATGAATTGGGAAAAGAAAAAAAGTATTTAGATGAACTTCTTGCATGAATTTCTTTTGACGTTTTGTAGACATCTAAATATATAGTGAGAGTCTGCTGTGCATCATCTTTTAGTACCAGTGTTTCTGTTGATGTCAAGAGACATGTAAATCAGATTTAAAGTGCCTGTTTTAGCAATACACTTCATGACATGCCTGATCTGGATAAGAAAATTGGATATAATACCATGCAAGTACAGCTCAGGAAGCAGCCTTCCCTGTATTTGTGGGCCAAGTGATGATACAAGTCAAGGTGTATAGAGGTGTACCTCTTTTGATAGTACTGGTGCCAGAGCACTGACTGAGTTTTCCATCCAGTTATCAAAGAATTCAAAATCTAAGTCTTACATGAATGAAATATTGATTTCGTTGTACCAATGTCTGAAAAGTACAGTTCCCCTTCGAAGTACTTCTTGACATTTCAAATGTATAGGAAACAGCACAGCTCTGCTGAAGCATGGTAGTGTACCTCCTTAGAAGACAAACCATATGGCTTCTTCTCAGGTGTCGCCTGATCTGAACTTGAGTCCATACAGGAGTATAGGGCCACATGCTTGCAACCCATACGACTCATTCCTCAGATCTAACAGAAAACTGAGCTTTCTTTGTGTGTTCAGTGTTTCTGATGGCAAAGAACAATTTTTAGACATATTTGCCCCTTTGTGACTTTGGTGATCCCCACAGGAGTGAAAGGATTGCAATAGCGTGAGCAAGAGCACTGCCTAACATCAGGCAGGTTTTCAACATATTTTTCAGCTGCTTCCTTTATTTACGCTATTGTAAATAAGTTTATGCAATCATGACTTGACGCTAAGTCTGTCTTGCTTTACATAACTGTGGGCTGCCTTTCCAAACAAAGTAGGACGTGACTTAAGTAGCCTTTTACACTGAATAGACTGTCAGCCTCGTAGGGTCATCTTTATTCATTTCCTCTGCACAGATACTGCATTCCGTACATTGAGGCCTCTCTTAGTCTGTTATGTGCAGTTTGTTAATGACCATTAACCACCAGCCAAACTGCATTTTTTTTTCCCTTTGAATTTACATCTCAGGTCTTGACTGATCTATCCATGCTCCTTCATGAAATTTGTGATTTTGTTTCAGGTGTTTTCCCTCTGGCCTACCTTTTTGGTGCCCCACTTCTGTGGCACTGAAGCCTGATTATTTTACACTTGTGCTGTTTCAAAGAGTCACTGCATTGGTATGATGGATCATGTTTGATCCTGTATCCATGTGTGCTCGATTTCAGTTAATTTAAATTCCTTTAAAAGGAATTGGAGCAAAATAGAGACGTTTGAAAAAACATTTGCTCCATTCAGTTCCAAACAATTGTTTTGGCTACATGGTGAGGTTTGAAAACCCACTA
The DNA here is from genome assembly GCA_013400235.1 of Oriolus oriolus. NCBI lineage: Eukaryota > Metazoa > Chordata > Aves > Passeriformes > Corvidae > Oriolus > Oriolus oriolus. The sequence goes on from VXBT01010684.1 coordinate 2,970,393, forward strand.
AAGCCACACAGAAGCCTTTGATGGATGAAATGAGTAAACTGAAATACAAATTTTGACAGGGATTAAGAGGCAAAATATTACAAATAATTCAGAAAAGGGTTAATGCTGTAAAATCAAACAAAAGAATCACATGCCAGCTTAAGTTTTTTGGGAAAGAGAAGCCAGTGACTGATTTGGTTAGCCTAGTGGATCACAAGGTGTTAGGAAACATGAGGAAATGTAGACAGTTGCTGTGACTGCAAACCAACTTTCTGTATTTGTCTTCACTATTAATTTTGGAGATGCACCTGTCTTAGACATGCTTTCTCCTTGTAATGTACATTTAAAAAAGAGATATCAAAAAGAGGGGTGCCTGATCAAACCAGTAGTTCAGAAAGAAGTAGTGCTCTTAGGAGGTAAGCAGCATCTCAAACTTTTGAATGAACTTTAAGATGAAGTACAGAAATGTTAAAAACTTTATGTTAAAATGTTAAAAACTGCTGCTCAATTAAAATTGCTGCTGATGGGGATCAGAATTAGTAAGTAATGCTCATGTTGAAAAATATTCCGAGGTTAACTCAGTATTGTATACCACAAAACCTTATCTTTATTGCCAACAATTTTTTGAAACTGTAGCTCAAATAGAGAGAACATTGGAAGATTATGTTCTCAGAGTATGAAAGAAAACAGGTTTTGCAAGGGTAAATCTTGCTTTTCTTATTGGAACGTGTCAGTAGAATGTGGAATGAATATGAACGAGATTATATAGTTTTATGTTTTAGAATTTTGATTTTAATATGCTAAACAAATTGAATAATCTTGTGGTAAGAACAAAAAAATACTTGGAATGGAATAAAATAAGTAACTTTTTTGACCTTCTGTTGTTTTTCCCCCATATTGGCATGGCTGCTCTGATGGCATTGATGTGGAACTGAACCATGATTATACTGGTTTGTTGTGTAATGGAAATAGTCTTTCAGATCTGGCTTCATCTGTTGGTTTTTCTGTTAACTGCATATGGAATTCATGGCAAAGCTGCATAATTCAGGGACATGTTCAGAGACTTAGCCCAACCTAGGAAATAAAATAATCCTCCCATAAATTATGAGTATATGGAGAAGGCTGTCACATTGTTTTCTTGACTAGTTTTAAAAGCTCAGTAATATTGATCAGACAGGACTTTCTCTTTTTTAAATTAAATACAGTGTGATAGTTTGAAGTACCTTGAGTGCAATTCTGGCACTATGCAATGTAAATGTATTATTATAACAATATACTAGAGAAAAAATGTGTTGAAGAGGACAAGTGGAGTTTGGTGAATCAACATTACAAATACTGTTACACACAGAAGCTCCACAGTTTGTGAGATTTCATTCAAATAATTTTCAGGTATTTGTGAAAATGTTATGATATGTTCACATGACCCAGTGGCTAGATATGAAGAAATCATAAGTGACTCATTAAATATTTGCAAACCAAAAAAGCCTTCAGTGTGAATGTTAAAACCAGACCCATTTACAGTGCAGCCTCTCCTTTACTGGGCCATAACAGACTTATTGCTGTATGCAAAAGCATGGGATTTTGTGGCAGCCAGTGTTACAGTTAGTATGATAAACCACCCTGTAGCATCCTTTGTTCTAAGATAGCAGTGGTATAGTGGAAAAATAGAACTTTCAGGCCTTTTCCATTGAAAGGGGCATTTGGAAATACTCTGTCAAAAGTTAAGGTATGCTCTTAAAAGTCTGCGACAAATCTGAATTTTGCTAGTTGAACTTCTGTACAGGTGAAGCGACTTTTCCTCGCCTTTGTCAAATGAACTTGGGTTTAGCAAATCTCAAGAGGCACAAATGGCCTACGGGGGTGAAGCTGACATGCTCATAAATTACTTGTCTTCATCTTAGTTCAACCATGTTAACCAGTGGAGTTCTATATTTCCTGAGCTCCGTTACTTGTTGTCTGAGATTGCCCAAGAATCATTTGAAGGGGTTTCATAAAAAAAGACGATAAAATCTCCAAGTCTGTCTTTTCTCCAGGATATAACACAGATGTGCAGTAGTTTACTCAGGATTTTAAAGAGCTCTCCATGAGTCAATGTCCCCAGTATTGTTCTTGGCACTTTTTTCAGAGCTGAGGTTGCTGGGTCCATCCTCTGTGACCTCTGGTTTTCTGTGTTTTATGACTCTGGAGGCCTCGTTTAGAAAACCATTCCTGTCTGGCAATTTGTCTGTTAATACCCTTGCCTTTAAGAACATAGCATATCTTTGAAATGTCTTGTATGTTTACAAATTCTGTCAGATATGAAGAGGCAGATAGGGAAGGTCATTCAGAGTGATTATTTCAGATGCAGATCAAAAGTCATCGTGTTACCACAGCAGTATTTTTTGTTTTACAAGTGTCTTCATCAAATTGAATGAAAGATAGCTGTCTTTTCAGACAGATTTTTACAGGCAGTAAAAGCTCTGTGCTGGTTGTCTCTCCTATCCAGCCAAGAACCCAAGATTTCCCTGGCTGCAGGACTATGTCCATGTTCCCTGTCAGAATCCAAGTTCTCCTACTGCTTGTAGCACTTGCACTGTGTAAATCTAGTTCCTTAGCAGATGGTGGGAGTCTGTTTCCTTCTTTTCTGCAGCCTGCTCTTGGCAAGATTGTAATCAGTAAATGAGGTTCAATCCTTTGATCCCAGTATCCTGAACCCTGAGTATGGATGAGATTTATATATACTTTATTTCTCTCTTATTTTGAATCCTCAGTCAGCATAGAAATGCTGTCATAAGGATTTTCATTAAAGTAAGATTTTTACCTGTGAAAATGGATCTTTAATTTCAGATGTTTCCATGAAAAAAATGTGTTTATTGAATCTAAATATCTCTTACCTTATGCAAATCATTGAAGATCTTTTAGCAATTACAGAAGCCATTTTTAAAAATGAAAAAAAAGTGAGGACTGTGTTTTTCCTGATTTTCACATATTTTTGAGATTTTATGACTACTGGAGGCATCTTCCAAATAATACCAACTAATTAATTGTTAATTTTAAAAGCTGCATGTAATAGGATTAGCTTATATGCTTTCTAGACAATGTACTACTTAACCTAGTCCCTTTTTTTTTATGTATTGACAAGGAAAACAATGTTTTGAGTACATTGTGATGTATCTGTTTAGTGACTTTTCTTTGACAGTCATGGTTTTAACCTTCAATATTCCCACGAAATAAGGACTGAGGTTTAGGGAAATTAAATAAACCTGCAGACATAGCAAATTAAATAGTTTAACTAATTCCTAGGTATCTGAAGGCAGTGTGTCTCACTGAGGCTTTGGGCTGTGTAATGGATTATAACATTAGGCAAGGAATTAACTTCTGGAAGGAGTAATGTTTATTAGAAAGATTTGAGGTTAGTGTGTCAAAGACTTAACCATTTCCATAATAGGCATAAACCAGAGAATACTTTTTTTTGTTGGACAGAGAAGGAACTTGTGTTAAAGAGGAAGAGAATGATTTCCCTGAGGTTCTTTTTTTCCCATGTTAGTATTTTTGTTTCTACATATCATAACAGGAATTGGTAACATTCACATCCACATGGTCTTGTGAGAAGGATGTCATCTGAGAGGCAGAGAGTTGTACATAAATTTTTAGATTTGTTTTCTTTTATAGTCTTAAGTTCAGGACTGATGCATCTGCAATACAATGTCCTGCATTACTGTTTCTTCCATTAAATGATAAAAATCATATTCAAAGGAACCTTAGGTTCATCCCTCTGTCCAAAAGCAGAGTCACTCCATCTGTGACATTGTTTCACCTGCTTTAAAAAACCTATGATAATGGAGACAGTATATGTTCCTCATCAGTTTATTCTGATGAAAACAGGCACTGCAGCTGAAATCTGTTAGTTGTTGTCCTGTCTACTGTGGGCATTTAAACATTTTATTTCTAGACTGCTCATGTACTCTAAGACTTGTATGGCCGCTCATCTCCTGCCTGTGCCCGTGACTGATGCAATGTGTCTGGTCTCTGCCCACAGGCAGCATTTCCTGAACCCCTGAATACATCAGTTGGGTTCCTTCTGTCTCCTACTGGTCTGTGCCCTTCTTGGCACTTAGAACCACACTCAGTGTTCCAGCTGAGGCTGTACAAGTGCCCAGGTGGATAGTGAAGTAGGATTATTTCCCATGCTGTTCAGGCCACACTCCCATGTAGACACTTCAGTACAATCCCTGCTGTTTTCACAACACCGTGATGTTGTTGACTCATCTGTGAATGATTATAACCCTGGGATCTATTCCCACAGACCTGCTGCTGGGACAGTAGTATCCCAGCCAGTGCCATCTTCCCATTGAAGCTCATTTTCTTGTATTTACCAAAAGAGATTAGCATTTTTTTAAAATCGTTTTTCTAGTTTGCCAGAATTTCCAAAATTATAACCTGATCTTTACCAACATTTGAGCCCTGTGTGTTGAATAATGATAATCTCTATTATACCCTTCTTGCTGTTTTGAAAATATTGAACAGTCCTGGGTCAAAGGCAAACTAGTTTTTAAAACCCCACCCAGTGAAACCCCAACCCATATCAACTCTATGGCAATTAAAACAAAACCAAAAAAACAGGTTTTTCTGGTTTGTTCTGAAGAACATTAAGTGTGCCAGGATAAGAAATCTGCTACTTGTTGATCATGCAGGCCAGCCTGCAGAGGCTGTGTTATCTGTGACCAAGAAAAGGAATGCGAAGAGCAGCCTCCATGCCCAAAAGGAAATTTAGGTCTGGCTCCAGATTGCCGCTGTGATGGCCCTTCTCTTCATGGTGGGCAGACTGAGTTACAAAGGTTGACAGAAGAGTCGTGTATTCTTTCACAAGTCTACAAGTACCACAAAGGAGTAAGACGAAGGCAGTCTCACACTCTCTATCCATAATCCCTGTTAAAAAAATGAGACTATTTAACATTATTACTATAGTTCATCTGGTGTTCAGTACCATTAAATTACCAGTCTTAACACTTAATATGTAATGGATAAAAAGGAGGAGGAAGCTGGGAGTTTCCCCGACAGTTTTGGGAATGCATATCAATTTGCTCAGTGCTGTGTGCACAGCAGGGATTTCTCTTATAGCAGAGAAATTGAAACCCAGTGTTCTGTGTTCTCTCTTGGCTCTTGCTAGATGCTCTCAGTTTAGGGAGGTTAACACTTCTGTGCTTGTATTTTCCTATGTGTCTAGAAGGATCCAGAAATGTGAAAATGAAAGGGAGGTTTGCGAGGTCATGTCACCTCCCCACTGAGGTATTATTAGTTATAAATTCCTGAGACATATTTGTGTTCAAACCTCTAGTGAATGGGGCTTAAAACCTCCACAGCTAGCTTCTTCAAGAGCTTTTTCCTTAGCAATGCTGTGTTTGTACTAACCCTCAGCTTCCACATATTATGCTTACTTCTTGTCTTCCCTACCATTAAAGATGGAGAAAAGCACATCACTATTCTTTTCATAACATCTTTTCTTATATTAGAAACCTTTGACCTTGCTGGTTCCTCATAGTCCTTCATGGTTGTATCTTGTACAGATGCTGTCGCCCCAATTTCTTCAACCTTTTCTTTTAGGCCATGTTTTTTAGTTGAGTCAGCATACATTTTGCCCTTCTCTGGTCTTTGTCCAGTTTGCCTACATCTTTATTTTGCTTGGCTTCAAAGAAATACATATTCTTCTTCACCAGCATTCGGAAGCACTGTATTCTCACCTCCACTGTCTAATCCACAATGAAACTGTAAATTTAGAACAAGTTGAGATTTACCTTTTTTGTAGCCATCATATTATTGATGTAACTACTTTATAATCAGGTCAGTATGGTAGGAAAGCACTGTGTTATTAAAATGCAAATTGTCTTAATTCAAGAAATCATGTCTTTTCAGACCTGTCTGTAAGTCACATGTGTTAGAAATGAAAAATCTGCATAAATCCATTTCTTAACCAGAGTTTATGCATTTGAAGTATTTTAATCGGAAGAAAAAAAAATCTATGGTGTTTATACTTCATCCTGATACTGTGTAACTCTGGCAGCTTTCGGAATTTCTCCTCAAATTTTTGTTTATCACATATTGACTGTTGTAGAGTAGAAACAATTTGGGTTTTTTTAGCAGCTTGCCTACACAGCCATGCAGATCTAGAGGATAAAGTTGTCAGAACTTCTAAACATAAATACCACAGAGTTGATGCTGCAACAGATGGAAAAGTGCCAGCACTGCCACTGACATTAGGGCAGCCTGACATTCAGGGTGAAAGTAATTTATAATAGATTGGTTACAATGTAGCGAACGACAGGTGTAGTGCAAAGGATTTGCATTTTGGGAAATTTGTGTTGCCTTCTTCCATATTTCCCTCTCACAGTCATGACAGCTAAGCAAAAACATGAGGTGAGGCAATAAAACAGCTTAATGAAGGATGGATGGGATTTTTCTGTCTTTGTTCATGTTCAGGTCTTTTTATTCATATGTCACATTAAAAAAAGAACCAAACACTTTTCTCTTTCCAGCCACCCTTTCTTTTGAGAATAGACACTGTGTCATCAATTACTTATTTCCAAATATTGCCCCACAATTTTTTTCACAGTGGACATTCTCTATTTCTTGATTACCTTAGTCACAGGCTGTCACTTCTTTTCACAGAAATGGGGAGGAAGACATCAAATCACTACACATTTGAACCCCCTCCCCATCCCCCGAGGACATATTTTTGCAGAAAGAGCTGGCAGCACTTCAGAGTTTTTAGAATTTTTCCTTTCCCCATGGGCTGAATCAGACCTTGGCCAAGAAAACCCAGTCAGTAAAAACAAGCCACTGTAATAGCAATGCAGCTGTCAGATGTAACATTAGGCCATGAGTGGTATTGTAGGTGGTGCTTCTAAGTAATTGTTTTGTTATTTCATTGTTCATGAAGAGCTTAGGGATAAGGCTGAGAGAACATGATCCTTAAGAGACTGCGGGGCCTCCCATGTACAAGTCTGTTACGTTTACCCACAGAATGTGCCAAATTTGCTCAACCTAAGTTTTGTCACCCAAACCATGATGCAGGCACTGTTGGTCATTGGTAGTTCTGACATCACTGTGTTGCTGAGAGGAATCCACGTCCTGCAGACATCACCAGACCCAGTGCGGAGATGTGTTAATGCTGCTCTAGCCCCTTGGTAACAATGTACTAGAGGACAAAATAATGAACAACCTGTTACCAATGAATGCAGGCAAGCTCAGAGTAGCTCCAAAGGAGCATTGATATATATGTTGAATTTTAATGGTTTGTGGGGCTTTGGTTTTTTCTTTCCAGAAGTGAATATTACAGTGATGGACGTATCTTAGTGCAGATAATTTGCCTGGGAAGCAGATACAGTGGTCAAAACAGAAGAGCCAGCATGGCAGAGCAGGATATTGAAGAGCTCTGATGTCAAGAGGAAATGTTCCATCCCACAGTCTGCCCAAGCTGGCACTCCAAGCAAAGCACGTGTCTCTCTTAGACACCATTTCCTGGTCTTAATAAGTTAGTAAGTGGAAGTGGTCTGTAGGGGAAGTGATGTGTCTGTCACAAGTTTGAAAGTCCACAGATCTGACTAGCAGAGTTTGAGGACAGCTGTCAGGACTGGAGCTGTCAGTTCACAACTGTTCTGTAAAATTCGGTTTCTAATTCACCGCATTGCTGAGAATGCCTTTTTTTTTAGCTGGGGTTTGTTTTGGGGTTTTTTTTGTTTGTTTGTTTGCTTTGTTTTGTTCTGGCTTTGCTCTTTACCTTCTGAACGCATCGTGATTCTTACTTGCATAAGAAAGTCAGAGGTGCTAGACTCAAACCCACTTACAAGGCACTAGGTAAAGGAGTAAACAAATTAAATCAGCCACAATCAAGTCATGCAAGCCACTCCTTTCTCCTGAGGCTGAATATAAGGAGTTTGAAGAATTCCTAAAGTTAGCTGCCCAGCAATGTTGCACCCCCACCTCCACCCCCGCAGCACAGATTCAGGGAACACTACAAGGAGGAAAAACAGATTTTCATTTCAGAAATTATTAAAGTTTCAATAAAAAAGGCAAAAAAATCCAATTCATACGTTCATGCTGGTCATGTTTAATAAAGTCATGGAAACATTTGAGTTGTTACATAGAGACCATGTCACAAAGTGGACCCAAAGGAATCTGTGTAATAACTCGGTTTCCTTGCCTGGCTGGATGCTCCTATGAGCTAATTAAAAGGGAGCTGCAAGCCACCCTCATTTGTCAGTATTGCCAAATTTCACAATTTCATGGCAAGACTTTCTACAATTGCTTTAGTGCTTCAAGGTTACTTGGTGCATCAAAGCAGTGGAGAATGTCAGTTACATTTTTTTACTTTCCTGATTATTGGGAAAAGGAGTTGAAACATGGAAGCATGGATTTCATATAGGAAATCACAGGTCCCACAAAATACTGTATTTTGAAAATGTCATTAATTTAGGCAAAATCTTTCTTTAAAGCATTTGAGGTGAGAATTTTTCTTCTTGCAGTCATTATCAGGCTCCCAACTGATGTAGTATGTGATACACTACATTACAGCAGAGTAATGCCATGTTGTGGTAAAGTAATGATGCAAGCTCTTGCCAACTGAAGATTGCAAGCTTGAAGTAGTGACTTGTTTTCCTCTCTTGGCCACTGATCAGTAGAGCCAAGAATGAGTTGACAGAGGTTAATCTGCTTTTTTATGGATTTTGGTTAATTTTTGTATATTCCATTTCAAGTTCAAAACCACCAAATTCATGTAACTATGTTTTGTGAAGTCCTGGCCTCTGCAGCAAAGTTTTTAAAGAACAGGCATCCACTGAAATGTTTATAATCAGCAGGCACCACAGTGAGTCACCAGTATGAGTCACTGACCTAGTTGTAGTGCACGGGATTGTGAAAATGGGGTCAGATTTCCCTCTGCCACACAGAGAGGGTACACTCAGACTGGCATCTGCACTGTGCCAAAGTGACGATGTGGTCCTGGATGGTGGGTCCTAGTAGGATCACAGAGCCTGTCCTTAGAAGTTTCTCCACAGGTTGATGTCAAATGAGATGCCATATGAACTTTAAAACAGAGATTGCTACCAGCAGCAACAGAACCTTTACAGTCCTGAGCGCACTGACCAGTGCTCTGTCACCACCAACAGTGTTATCCTTATGTTTTCCAAGTTAAGGGCAGTTACAAACACAGCCAGAGGGGGCTGTCAGGCAGGTTGTACAGTCGTGGTTCAACCAGCTGTCCATCTACTGAGCTTTTCTTGGTGTTACGATATAGTAAGGGAGAGAGCACCCTAGGTCAGCTATCAAAATGCCCGGATTACCCTTATTTATAAGCCTTTCTCCCTTACCTATCACTTCTTCTGGTAAGTATTTCTAAAATGATGGACAAACATTTTGTCAGTTGCAGACATGTTTGGTGTTGGTAGAAGTTTGATGTAAACCAGAAGGTTGTTAGGAAGGGTTGATTACATTCTGTTTACTCATATCCAAGCTGATTTTCCACCAGGAACTGGGTGAGATGTATTTCACAAACACTGTGGAAAGATCACAGCATTTCAAGCATCATTCCATGAAAATGTTCAGTGAAAAAGAGCAATGTGGAAACTTACAGTGAGAATGTATGCACTGCACAGGCCATGTACCAGAAGCTGCACAGCACTTTGGTGTGAGAGACAGCATGAAAAGAGATGAGGCTGGCCAGTAGCAAGAGGCTTACAGAAAAGAAGAGACAGTGGAAAAGAAAGGGCTTAGTTGCAAAACCAGTCAAAGGGTGAATGTTACGCTGTGGTGCCCATTCACAGAGCAGCTGCCCTCAGCTTGACCACCAAATTGCTAGACAGTGAACTCAGTGAATCTCACAGATTGGACCAACCAGATGTCATAATAATTAATTCCAACTGTCCAGTAATTGAAAACAGCATAGAGACAGCAATTTCTTGTTGACAACATTAATATAACATCATCTTTAGCTGGAAAAGCCTCAGGTTTTATAGTTGAATAATGCAAAAGGAAAGAATAAAATTCTGGATTCTAAGATAGGCTTTGCTATGAGGTAAGACTGTAGTGTTCGCATATCTCAGATGGGACTCGCTCAGCAGCCATAATTCTCAAACATCCCTTTGAAAGCTGGTGTCAGTATATAAGGCAGGGCTTCTTCACAGGCATGTATCTGTCCATTAAGAAGCAATAGTTTCAAATCATATTTCACAAAATATTTTGAAATTTTTTAAAGGATTTTCAGAAACTTTACCATAGGAGCGCTTTGCTTCTTTTGTGTAAATTCTAACTTTACTGCATAATGTAATTATCCTTGAGGTAAATCATTCTTAGGCTGCTTTTTTCTTATTTAAACATGATATTTTAATGTGTATTTTTGGCTGAGGATTTAAATGCCCAAATTGCATTGAAATGCTTTAGGGCCAGAGGACAGAGTTCGGTATAAACTGTTGCCTCTATTAGTAACTCCTATGTTCAGAAGATCCAAAGTGAAGCTTCTTGTCTGCATATTCCTATTCTGTTTCTCATTTTATTTGAAGGATGTTAAAAATGAGGAAGGCAAGGATTGGGTTTGTTGATATGCATAACAGTGCATGAAGAGTGCTGGGTCTTCCCTTTTGTTAGGATGAAAGCCTTTCCATAAAGTAATATGGTAGTCATTTGCATGTGATCTATAATGTTCAGCTCTTTTAACTGACTAGCAAAGTATGGTCCTTAGCATACCACAGGAATTTAATTAAGCGGAGCTTCTTTGTTTACATGGTGCAAATGGGAGCAAAATTTACCTGCAGCTGAGACACAATTGAGATTTATGTTTTTCATCAGAAAAATAATACTATCACTTCTAAGATTTTATATATATATATATTTAAGAATGTTGTCACTTCTAAGATTTTTATGTAGTTAATTGTAGATAGTTTAAGAAATTGTTCGTTAAAGACCTCACATATAATTGTTGTAATTGCACTCTTTTATCCTGCCTAGCACTTTAAATGGAAATGTCAGAAGTTGGTTTTACAGTTCTTATGTTTGCCACGAGGAAGCAGGGAAATGAAACAGATAAATAATTAAGGTGTTAGCTTTAATGGGAGCTTAGGGGTTTGGTTAATTGTTTGGGTGTTTTCAGTACAATTGATACATGGTATTATAAAAAAACCCCAAGAACAAACCAGCCAAAACCAGCCAAAAAAACCCAAACAACCCTCTAGCACTTAGTGTCTTTAATGCAATAACAAACATTTCCACAGTTCAGCACTTGTGAGCAACACTAGAATAGCAAACCTGTGCAAACAACTCAGATCTTCTGAGAAACTTTGAAGTAAAAAATTACTTTGTGCAAAACTCAGCATTTTGTGACCACTCAGATAATGGCAAACCAGTGTTCTCATCTCAGCACTTGCCTGCTCTTCTGCAATAATATGCCAGTGTGAATGTATGACAAAAAAAATGTAGGGAAAAAAAAAAAAACCAACAAAAAAGCCCCAAAAACCTAAAAGACTCAAACACTTAAAGATTTCTTTTCCAAGTTCATACAAAGTGAGTAAAAATAGATTTGGTCATTTATAAATACATTTTATGATACATAGAATCAAGTGCAAAAGGTTATACCTGGGGTTTTGATATGCTAGAATACTTGTAGTTAGTACAGAAAAGCATGGTATTTTTTTCCCTCCTTACCAGAATCCTGAGGCATCATTAGGTAAGGATGGGTGGGCTAGGTTGGGATAACTGATAAGCTGAGATATAGAATTTGTTCCTCTTCACAGCAACTTCAGGGTGTAATCCTACTGTTCATCGTGATGCTTCCAGGGTGCCTGGCTTTTGGCTGTGTGCTACAGGAAACTGTTTCATCAGTGTGTGCTGCATTTGCAGCAGTGTGACAGGGACAGCTGGACAAACTGCTCCAGTCTACAGAGCTGGGTTCCATCCCCATTCTCTTCCTGGTCTGAAACATGACTGCCCTTTCCCCATATTCTCGCTCCCTCTTTCTGACTCATTCACTGTTTCTTTTTATATACAGAAAGGGATTATTCCTGTGCAGGAGAGGTCAGAGCTGCTTCTAACTTTGCGCTGCTCATACAAAGGCGGTGTCTGGATACCTCTCATTCACACAGTGCTCTGAAAACTTGGGGGACCAAAGTATCTGGCTCACAGCAGACGTTTTTCCAACAATATTCAGCTCCTCTGTATGTCTCATATCCTCCTGGTGGCACTGGGGGAGGGGAGGGAGAACAGAGCAGCTGGATTGGCATTTGTCAAGTGGCAACAAAAATGGCAAATCACCATTATAATTTTGGCCTGAGTTATATGAGATTCATGGATTTTTTCGTCAGGCTTATGAAAGTGACCTTTAACAAATGTTTTGTGGTCAAATAAACACAAAACTTGTGGAAAAGGAAAGTCCAGTTGTGCACAGAATGTTCTCAGCTCTTACATAGAACTGGGAGTCTAACAATTAGATTACTGATGAACCATCATAGTCAGAACGTGTTTCACAAACTGAAGTTAGTCTACGGAGTATTTATCAGGGATTTAATCAGAAAAAGTCTGGAAATTCATCTGGAGCACAAGCAGCCATTGTTCAGCAAAGTGCTGATGTGTTCCTTCAGGCAAATTTTTCCTTTGGCTGGATTAGTTAAGCAAATAGCTATGCAGAGTGCTTACTCCTGGGTTTGCAAATCTGAAGGAAATGTACCTCCTTTACAGGTGCACTGCATATATGAGTATGTCAAAGCAAGATCAAAGTCACTGTCTTTGGGACTATGTTTTGATAGTAAAGCTCAGGTCCTTTGAAACAAAGGGGAGCTCTGGTTCTGAGTTATCAGCAGAACTGCTGATGGTCATCACCAGGTGGTTAAGAAACACTTTTGATACCACTGAAGTCCTGTTCATATGTTCTTTCCCTTTTAAACAAGGAAACAAAATTAAAATCAGGTATTCTGATTCAAGACTCCAGAGGAAAGATGCTAGCAAGCTAGAGGGCACTTGGCTGTACCAAGTAACTCATGAATACACACCAGTTGCCCCACAACTGTGAGACAATGGCCAATTAAATATATGACTTTGGAGAGCCCTGTAATAGTAAAAGATATAATTTATGATTTAGAAATCCTTTAACAGACAATCAATTCAGAGAAAGAGAGCTCTGTGTATGCAAGTGCCTGGTAGTAAGCTAGCTCCTGTACAGCCAGAAGAAAAAAAACCAAATACTTTTCTTGGGGAAAAGAATGTAATTCTCTCTCTATGCCTTTTAGGAGTTTGCAAGGGAATGTCAACATCAGTAGAGCTGATGTAGATATTTTCCTGAAATATCTTATTATGTTACCTGAGACATCAGTTTTGTCCAAAGGTGTCCATTTCACAAGTATTTGACAAATGGTTAAAATATGTTTTTCTTTCTTGGCTGAAGTCCATATTTTCCTTTAACCCAAGATGCTGTATTAATTTTTTAATGACTGCCACTCTGCTACAAAGACTTTTTCAATGATGTAGCAACTGTATACTCTTTTTCTGAAAGTGTCCTGCGTACTTGATTTTTTCTCACGATGTTTCACAGACTCATTAAGTCAGTCCCACCTCCTTTGCTATTAAGAAATTTGAATTGCCATTCTGTGACCACTACAGACATGCCTGCAGCTGCTTTTGGACTTCGGCAACACCCAGTTGTTGTTCATAGGCCTGAGTGATGCTCTGACTTGACTGGGCCTGTGTCTTGTTCTGCAACATCTAAGTTGTGCTTGTATTGTGCAGCTCATTGCCCCACTTTACTTCCCCTGAATTCCTTTCCCCATTACCTTTGGTGGCTCAGAGTGGCAGAGCTGAAGTCAGTGAGACTAAGGAAGGAACTGGTCACGTCAGCCTTTCCTGTTGAGCTTTTTCCCTTTTACAGTTTTAGTAGACCTATTAACACATTAAGGAAAGCTGGGGAGTCGTTTGCTCTAACAGAGTACTTGCGTACACTGTAGTCGAGATGTCTCCTAACAGCCCCGCCCTGCGGGCAGAATGGAAATGTGAAAGCATGCCTGGGTTTTAGGAGGGGGTTTTGCCCGTCTGACCATCACAAGTCAAAGTCCCCATTAAGGTACACAGGGAATGGAGATGCCAGATCTTTCAGAAACATTTTGAAAATTACAAGCAGAACAGGAAAGCAAACAATAAGATAATGAGTACATACTAATGCAGACATGCCCTGCACCCAGGTGAGAGCAGTTAACAAAAAGCCAGGGTGAGCTTCCAGGAAGGACTACTCAAAGGCTGTATGTGGGGGCTGAAGAGGTTTGGGAATCTGGAGACATCCTGAGAGCATGAACAGAGGAAAGTGTAGATCATGTCTTCAGTTAAGGCTGGAGGGACTGGGAGCTCTTTGGAAAGAAAATGGGCTGTGATGGAAGCAGAGTTTGGTGTTGCATAGATGAAATAGGACAGAGGTTTGCAGAAAGCTGCTCATGCAGTTTTGGATATAAACACATCAGCCAGCTCCCTAAGGAGTATGTGGAGAGACAGGGGTCTGCCTCTCCCAGCTACTGGGATTACCTGTCGAAAAGGGAAATGGTTTTATCCTCTGTCTTGCTCTACAGACACTTCAGTACATTTCTCCTGTTTATTGTACCTCATGTACTCTGCCTTTCAGGAGCTCCCACTTGCTTCTTGGTTGTGTGGAAGGATCACGCAAACAGACAAGGTATGGCTGAAGGGAAAACAACAAATGAGCTGAGGTTCGCAGCCAGGAGAGAGGAAGTTCACCTTCCTCTATGTCTATGTCATACCTTACTGTTTTACACCTGCTGCTCATGGTTTTGTTTCCTACTGAATGTTAGCTCTTCCCCAGCTGCAGCTGCCTTTTAGCAGATCTCTCTCAGATGGCCACATTGCTCAGTCTGTTTGGCCAAGCTGATATTTGATCTTGGCAACATCCAAGCCAGCATTTTCAATATAAGTTGCTCACTATCTTTAGCTGTAGCTCTGTGATGAGAACTGAGATTACAGAGTTGTGGGAGAGAAGACAATGGCAACATAATGGAAACTAGACAGAAATCCCACCTTCTTTCCTGAAACATCTTGACAACCTCTTGGGATTGTAGCTCTTCTTCCAGCTCTGGCTGTCTGTGGAAGGCACCCCAGCAAAGAGAAGGTAGTTCTGACTTTTTGGCTGTCTGCCTTTTGTCCTGAAATCTTGCTGAAGGAGAAGCCTTATAATCTACTTTCTCTTTGCAGCGTAGAGTATTGCAGCTTTTTGGAGAACATTTGTTTCTTTCCCTTGGTTATTGGAGGTTTATTGGCTGTTTGATTGAGAAAAGTTCAAACAAGCAGATGTGTAAAGCTTAGTGTCATTGTCTCATTTAATGCACAGGCTTTTCTAATCAAAAACAACAACTGTTGACGACCGGCCTTGTTAAATGTGTGAGACAGTAGAAGCTGTCTGGCTTGACTCATGGATTTGACAGAGGAGTTAGTAAGTTTACCTGAGGACATTCTGAAACATCATGAGACTGGTAGTAGCTAAATATAAGGCAAGTCTGTTGGTGCCACCCTGGGAAACAGAACTCATGGGTGTGTGGCACAGAGACAGCACAGCCTGCTGTGTACAGGCAGACAGACTGTCCCACTGACTTCTTGCAAGGTGTCAAGGCAGTCAGACTCACCCACAGTTGCAGAGCTGTGGCTGGAGCTAATACGCAGTACCTGTAGGACATTAGGGAGGCAAGAAGAAATCATAAAGAGATCCAAGAATTAGTAGGACAAGGAGTACAGATAGTTCAAAACTGAGAGTTCCAAGGGATTCCAGAGTACCTAGATTTTGCATCTTTGAACCCGGAAAGATTCTTATCTTAACTCAACATACATCAAAATAGCCAGAAAACAGACATCTGCTGCTCTCCTTTAGACTGCATACTGATTTCACTAACTACCCTATAGCAACTATGCTGTAATACACATAGGCCCCGATGTTTTCTGATAATAAAACTGTAGCTTGCTAAAGCTTAAGGAGGAAAGATGCTGGGTCTTCTTCAGGAAGAGAATGATGTGTCCTGCTTAGTGCAGCTGGGCAGAGTTAACCAGCCAGAGTATTTGCTGTACAGAATAAGCCTGTCCCAACACCAAATAGCATTCTCCAACCTCGTTACTGTATTAAGCTTCTGTTTGTCACAGGTACAAGAGATGTGTTCTGATTTTAGCCTGCCTCAGATTGGGATTCCAGTTATGGATGTAGAGGGACTGTGGTTTGGAACTTGACCCACAGGTAGCTCTCTCTCACTGAATAGTTCAAGAATTTGACTAGACTACCTGCCTCTGAAGGTCTTGCCATGAGTATGTACCTCTTGAAACTTAATGTCTTCTCAAACTGAGTCTCACCTATCAAATCAGGCTACCAGTACTTCCTTTCACCCCCTACTTTCTCTACTTTTTCTTTCTTACTTAGAACCTGAAATCTCTGTGGTTTAGATAGGGCATAGCATGTCAGCTTCTCATTAGCACTTCCAAATTTAAGGGAAGAAACAGAAACAGGACGATGTGTGTGGATACAAGACCATCACCAGTGAAGGGTCACATAGCAAGGTTTGCTCTTTCAATGACTCCAGAAAAGGCATGACCATCACAGCTTGCAGGTGGGATTGTCACCAAAAGACAGCAGGAATTAAATTGTGCTTCGTATTTCTAGCACCTGATCACTGAGCTGTATGAAAAAGTGCCACAGAAAGCAGCTACTGTAGTGGAAGATAAAGCATACTAACTTCTGAAATCTGAAAAACATGGGTTTTATTATCTTTTGGCCTAGACTTGAACTAGGGGAGATATCTTGAAATAGAAGTTAAAAAATCACCTAGGTGCCTCAAGGATCATGTGACATATATTTTCAGCAAGCAGCCAGAGGGTGGGGAAACTCCCAAGTTAGCAATCCCATTAAAATTACAATATTCACTGGCAGCACCCACAGAACATCCATCTCCCTGCAGAAACTGGTTTTGCTGCTACAAGCACATTCATGTTTAGATCATTATCTACTCAACAGTTCTTGATTCCTTGTACTTCAGAGGAAATGCTGTATCTGTTTTGAAGGTGGATGGCAGAGAATGTGAAGACTGACTTTATATACAAGTAATTTAAAACAATATTGCACATTTATTTTAAACTTAGAATACCAGTAGATTTCATATATACCATCTTACCCCAGAATCACTCTCCCTAGCCCTTTGGGATTTAGAAGAAGTAATATTACAGGCATAGAAGATAAAATGAAATTCTTCTGTAATTTTTCTATGTTTTTATGACAGAAATAAATATTTTAGAACAACTTATTCAGGACTAGTCATATCTATGGACTTTTCTTTCTCTCCAGACCTTGTTATTTGAGTAACAGTCCTCAAGTCTTTTTGTTCTGGGTATAAACATGTTTCAAAGTTGCTTTTAGCCTATAGTTGCAGGCATCACTGTTCTTCCAGCTTCACTCTGCCTGACCACTTCCAAATGACTTGTTTAGAAGGGAGCTGTGATATTTTGTTGGTACAAAGACCCAGAAAACTCTGCTTATTACTTCTAGAGGACAGGAGTCAGAGAGGAAAGACATGACAATAAAAGGCCAGCATGTAAATTGTTCTAATAAGTGCTTAACACCTTCCTTTGCACTGAAGCAGACACACAAGTGTCACTACTCACAGGGAAGCAAAATTTCAGCTCTTGCCTCTCCTGTTCTGGACAGATCCTCAAAAATTCTATTCACAATTGCATATCCTGTAGCACTGTTCCACTGAAAATATATGAGGCCTTTGACACCTGTTTTGCTACCAGTTACGTGAAATTTCTTACTTTTTTCCAGGTAGGTATATGAATCTGCCACCATTAGATGTAACTCCTAGCCTTCTGCAAGCCATGCGGTAGCCATCAAATAGACAAGGCAGTCAGATAATGATCACTGATAGCATCCAGGTGCTTCACAGGGAAGTTGCAGCAAAATGTATTATCCCTTGTGTTACCTTTAAGTTTTGCCTGGAGGCCAGTGCTGAAATCAGACTTCCAGCCTGCCAGAAAATTTCCAAGTACTTGCTAAGTCACCCTTCCTGCCCTGAAGACTTTCTATTCTAAAAAGTCCCTTTTCTATAGATAGAAAGGTGATGCATAAATCAAATCCAGACTTAGATTTTGCAGCATATTGACACCAATTTGCTTGATGTCTTACAGAGCATCCGTGGGAGGATCAGGAGTGTTTCCTGGGAATGCCCTGAATTTCAGCCCTGTGTCTTTCCTAGCCAACCTCTTTTACAGGCCAGAAAAACACAGAATAGTGTGTGACTGAAGTCTTTAAGTCACCCTGTTCAGTGGGGGCTCTTATGGTTATGAAAAACATCCAAAATTGCAGATAAAATGGATATGCAAAATCTCACTCAGTTCCTATAAAAATTAATATTCTACCAAATGTCACGTTTTCAACAGAGATCAGATTGGGGCTAGTTCTGTGTTTCCTTTGTTTTCTTTTTTTTTAAAGTCTTCTCATGGAAAATCATAGCGTTTATTTCATCTGTGTGAGAAAGGGCAGGATGTTTTGCTGGTTATTTCATCATGTGTGAAAAATAAAATGTTGCCAAAACCTACATGGAACATACTTTCTTAAGGAAAGCAGATTAAATTACATTAAGCCTCAAGAGGGCTTAGTCACTGTAGAAAAGTCAGTCTGTAGTTTCTACTATACCAGCAGGTTGGAATGCCCATACTTGCCCAGAATATCACTTCTCTATTATACTGCCTTCTGAATTTTATTTAACATACTAATCTCTAATTACAATTTTTTTTCTATGTGTGATATTTTGGAAACTCATATAAAATCCTTTGAGACAATATTTTATCTTTCTTTCTACACATATCAAAGCTTGAGACACAATTCCTTAAATCTGAAATATCTGCACATGAAAGGAACAGATAGTGTTGAACTAGAAAAATGCAGAAGACTGATAGCATCTCAATTAGTTCTCATATCTTTATGTTGTTGGGACACAAAACATGAAATGGCACTTATAACAAAGAGTTAGGCAATTGAAAGTGATCCGTGTTTGACATTCAAATTGTTTAAAGTTTTATCAGCTCTCCGAATGCCTGTTTGAGATGTAACCACCCATCTCGCAGTCAATGATAGGTTGTTCTCAGCAAATGTACTTTGCATAGAAGAACGGTGCTTGCCTCTGCACACATTCATGTGAGTCATCCACATGATTTTACAGCAGATTTTCATGAAGCAACTGCGTGAAAAAAGGTTGTTGGAATCAGTCTTTAATTCCTCGACGTATTTTAAATTTTTTTTAGGATTTCTCAGGGTGGAAAAGGCTCTAAAAAGACAAATCTAAGTAACTCATCAGCAGTGAAATGTGGCAGTTGCAAGTTTTATTATTTGAATGCTGACAGGTCATTTCCCCTTTGCTTCTTGCATAGACTGTGATATTATCGCCAGTCAGCACCAGCCATCTGGCTTGTCAGCAGAAGGGCAGGGAAATCACACTCGAGGCAGGGAAAGCTTCTTCTTTTCTTTCCCAGGGAAGTCCATGACAGGAAACAAAGGAAGAAATTATAAACTATGATTAAATAAGATAGAATCATCCACTCAGGAATTTTGTTCTCCTTTCATTGGGTGATGAGAACAAAAGGCTCAGTGTTTAGCTGCTCGACCTCCAGAAAGCCAAGTCAGTTCTCTGAGCACTGGGGCTTTAATGGTGACTAAAAGTAAATGCAGAGAATGGTTATACTCCAAGGGGAGGACAAGTGGAGTGGGTTGGGGATGGACTTCAATTCCACCGTCTGTGAAAGACTATTAAAGAATCCACCTTTGCAGAAAAAATATATTCGCTAGAAATTTGGCTTTTTTCTGGGTGCATGTCAGTCTGACCTATGAAACAAGGTGCAGCACTTCAAGTACACAAATATGTCACCAGACCTCAACAAAGCCCTTAATTATACAGTGGTTAGGGAATTACTGCATTGCTAGGAGCATGAAGTGCTCAGTAATATCCCACAGCTGTCTGAAGAAACCTTTGTGCTGCTGCCAAATAGTTTGTGGGGACATTAAAACAAATAGTGAATCCTCAGCAAAAAATTAGACTGAGCTCCTTTACTTACAGAGAACAGCGGTGTTTCTGGGCTCCAAATCTGGGCAATCCTGCCTTGGTGCCTATGCCAGTAAGAAAAAAGGGCTCTTAAACCTTTTCTCTGTTCCCACTTTTGAAGGGACGTAGATACCTCTTTTATCCCAGCTTTATACTGGTGTATCTTGGCTGTTTATTGTGTGTCTTGTCAGTTTGTCTCTTTCAAATACTGTTAGCATGCTTGAGTCCTTTTAGGCAGACATCAACGCCTAGAATGCGGACCCTAGGGAAGTGATAAGTTATCAGATGCAAGGGATACGCCCTCACTAGATGTGATTTTACAATTTTGTTAAAAGCTTGAAACTAGTGGAGACATGCAAACTTGTAACATGCAAACAACTTTTTGAAACATAACAGTTTTTTAATACCAGGAAGCCTATTATTTCCAGCCTGGTCAGTGTAGAATGGGAAGATCCTGTAGGTATGGAATGAAGCGAGTTATTTTTGGAAACAGAGTTGAAGAGTTCTGCTAGTTAACCTAAAAGAGTAACATCAAACAAAGTAGAAAAATGTTATCATCTAGATCTGAATTGTTTGCTATCACCTTTTGTTGCTTTAGATGAGTCAGAATTTTTCTGTTTCCTTACTGACATATACATTTAGTGGACTATAAACCTTAGTTACTGCCTAGACATGATGTGCAGTTTGACTAATGACTGTGTGAGGAGCATGCTGCGGCCCAAGATAGAAGATTTTACAGATATGCAAAGCCAAAAGTGTTTTTAACAGATGAGAGTCTGAACATCCACAGTACTATGGCTTGATTTTGTTCCCTTTGTAAATCTTTTCGACAAATATGCAGATCTCCAGTCAGCCATTCTCTGACATAATTCAGAACTAAATCTAGCATTTAAGGGGCCAAATTTTGTAATGAAATATCCTGACAGTTGTGTGAACAGCACTATCAATCACTAAGCATCAGTCCTGGTCAGGTCAGATGGTGTTTCCTCAGGGTTCCTTTTGCACAGGACTTTAAAAAAAAAAAAAAAAAAAAGCTCTGCAGGGCAGAACTGTTGTAGGAAAATAGGCTTTGATTATATGCCTCTATCCCATTTTGGCTCCATACAGTCTTTTTCAGGCCTGCCACTCCTTGCTGACACATTACCAGGTCACCTCCACTTCCGTCCTTTTGCTCTCTTTTTCCCAGGCAAGCCACCCGCCAGGTCTTTTTGGACAAGTGCCATTCAGCAAGCCTAAGGAGGTCTCCTCTGCAGACCAGAATTATTCTTCAGACCAGATAGAAATCTATTAAAGCTGCTGGATTTTTAAAACCGCTTCTATGGGCCATCAATACTACACTTATTCATATCCTTTTGTGGAACAATACATATGGCTTCATGTGAGTCAGAATGAATTTTCTTGGCAACCAACAACGTTCAGGAGGTGAATTTGCCAAACCCTAAGCTATTCAGTGTCCTTCTGTCTCTGGGGCATTTTAATCTCTGCAGCCATGAGGTTCTTGTGTTTGTATCAGGCAGCACTCTTATTACACAGGAAGATGGCTTTTCCGGCTGCCAGTTCTTGGTGCGTTTCCTGCTCAATTCTCTGTCGCTGCTTACAGAAATAATTGGTAAAGTGGCCTTACCTTGCTTGCATAGGTTTCTGTTGTCTATGGCATGAGTACTGCTATGAATACCTAAGAAGTACCAAGTGCAGATGTATCTTTGGAAACTCTCTCCCAACTTTTCAAATACCTTTACCTTCAGTTTGTTTTCTATCAAGTTTTTGCATGAGTTCCTGAGGAAGCAGCAGGAGTTGATCTCATCTTATAATGTGACTGATAATGACACTCTCAGCAGCTGGGAATGAACAGCATAGTGAATGTGTGGTTTTAGGAGGAAATGGTTCCTTGTTTCCTTTCACACTGCTTTCCGACAGGTTGATCTTACTTTCCTTCACTGTATTTATTACTAATTACAGACATCTTTTATAGGATGGCTTATCTCCTTCCTCCCTTGAATAATGTTTAACCTTCAAGGAGCTAGTTTCCTGAAAATTGGGAAGTACACTCTTTTTCAGGACATCATGAACATAGAGTAGCGGTATATCATAATATGCTGAATACCTTGGGGTTCTCAATCTGTTCTGTGGATGGAAACCAACCAGAAGGGCAGTTCTACTTCCACTTGCTGGAAAGAATGTTGGTTGGGCATATAATTGATTCTATTCCTGCAAACTGTTGATGGAGTTGTAACAGTGAGAGACTCAGACACATCAGCACTCTTTGTGCTTTAGCGTGTCTGAAATTGAAACTTGAGCCTGAATGTTCTAAGGGAAGGATATCTCTAATGAGAAAAACAATGAATGATTCCTTTTCTTCTGCAGAAACTAAGAAGCTCTGGCTGCAGGCTAGCACCTTTGTATACCACTGTCAGTGTAAAGGTGAATGTGTTTGAAGGTGCTGATTCACATGCTATGTGATATTGCATTATGGTTTTGTTACTGACAATGGCTTGGGTAAGTGATTCTAGAGAAACCACAGTCCTCTGTGCTCAATGGATCAGCTACTTAAAACTTTATTTACTTAATTAATTTATCCTTACACTCATTTTCAGGCCTTGTGTTTGTGGTGAAGGTTAGCACATTCCTATAGAGCTAATGGAAGGCTATGGGCTGCTGTAACAAAGTTGCATTTAGAAGCCACTTTATTGTGATCAAGTAATTTTTCATACCATGTCAGCCTTTGAGAAGGAATCCCTACCCATTTGACCAACCGCATGTGGATGATATTCTTAGAACAAGCGAATAATTGAAATTCTTTAATGTGTAATTTTGAGGGATTTTTCAGTTATTTTTTTCTTTTCCTAAGGCATAAATTGCCTTACAACATGGGTATGTGAAGAACACGTTCACTGCATTCAATCCCTTTAAATTTACGGTGCTTCACTTTATTGCAGGGTATCTGTATTGGAGAAGGTCAGTAACAAAAAGGTACAATTAGCTTACCTGAATGATGAGCCCATTGAATAAAGCTGCTGCAGCTGCAAGTGTAAATGGATTCAGTGACTTTAAATCTGATTTATACAAAGTTAGCTTTTACCTCCAAGTAGCACTTTAGCTTATAGTTAGACAAAACACAGGGACACGGATCCTATTGGTAACCTCTGAGTCCACATTAAAAATTACCTTTCAGGTTTCCTGCTTGAATCTATTCCTTGCTTACTTGGTACCTGATAACTGGAAAAGCAAGGCAAGTACACAGTCCTTAAGTGGTGTTGGGGGAAGGCCCTTGTATACAAAAAGCTACAAGACAGGTATTCTCATTCCTTTCCCAATTCATTAAGCAATGCTGTGCTTTTTGTTGTGTCTGCTCTCCTGCTCTCTCATGCATCAGTGTGGGGTTTTCCTTCTCTTCAAGCTAAGACAAGACTGAAGGAATGCTGAGAAGCTTATAAAAATATTGCTTTTGATCAACTGGGAAGTTCACCTATACGTAATTGTAAAAGATCACCTACTTGAGTTGCCTGGATAACAAGAGGTCTAGTCCACTACAGAATCTGTTAAGACACTTACATATTTCACGTGCTTTTAGCCATTATAGATATTTGATCTATCCAATTTGGCATCCTGCCTTTTGACCTGGCTGCTAACTGAGAGTTAGGTGATCAGCAGTTTCCAGTCTCTTCTCTCACCCTGAAAATACATATAAGCTGCTTTACTGTAGTAGCCAGTTTTGTTCCTTGGAGGGACCCTGGATTCATGAGTTGCAAAGCTAAAGCTTTAGTACCAGCTCTGCCACTGACTCACACATTGGCTGTAAGAACCTTCACTGCTGTTGAATTATTTAAAATGTCCAGTCCACTCATTTAAAGCTTGTCTTTTCTTAAGATTCTTGGGATGTTTTGTAGAGTTATTATTTATTTTCAGTTCCAATCAAATCTGTTCAAATATATTCAAATAAATTCCCTGAACCAGCATCTTAAAACATGTTCTTTAAATGCAAGTATCTGAAAATTCTGTTGATAGTCAGAAAAGTTAACTGTGTGTCAGGCTTCACAAGTGTCAGTCTGTTGAGTTGAAGATCTCTTCCCTAGCTGAACTCTGCTCATGTGCCATGTCATCTGCAGCTTCCCCTCTAGGAGATGAGCATGAAGGCCTAGTGTACAGCTGAAGGCTGGAAGGAGGCTTCCTTCCTTCCCTTGCACATGGCTGATGAATCTGCTAACACTGTATATTACATAGGCAAAAAGCTGAAAAATACAGACACAAGACCAGAGGATCCAAGTAAACACAAAGCAGTAAGCAAGGGTACATATAGGTGAGCCCGTAGGAAGCTGGGCACCCGAGGAGCAGAAGGTATAATACTGTTTGAAGAGATTTGGAGAATTATTTAGGGCACAAAGATGACTGGATGAAAACGATGTGTGTCTCCACTGGCATTTACATGACAGACACTATTTATGAAACAAATGTCACTTAGGGGAATCGCTGGAACAGACTGTTCAGATTGTGTCCACTGGTTTGTAAGTATGTTTGGACTGGAAATTGAAGTTCTCTGACCATCACAGCTTTTGGTCTGGAGCACCTTCCCCAATGATGAAATGAGGCAAAAAGCATGTCACTGTTTCACAGAGAAAATCAGTCATTTTAAGAAACAGGATGTTTTGAAGTGCCTTCCTTCAAAATCCAAGGCTCAGCATGTCCCCTAATGTGATATTCTTAGTATTTGTTCTCTAGCAAATTAAAGCATTACTTTTCTAAGGATCCTTCTGCCGGGGTTCTTATATGTTTGCTTTTGAGCGTCTGTGTTTGGATAATTTAATCTTTGTTTTCATCTCTGTCACTGGACTTCTTCAAGGAAACCAAAATATTTTGTAGAAAGAAAAACAGTGCTATTAGGCACAGGCTGAAGACATAATGGAAATACACCATGCAGTGTAATCTGCTTTTAATTGGTCATATCATTCAAATATTTCAAGTTAGAGAAGATACTGGAAACAAAATGTTTGGACTCAGAAAAACTAAAATGTGTTATTAAAAAAATAGAAAATTAATAAATCAGAGTGAAACTAATCATATGGAAAATCTCAGCAAACAATCATTGTGCAATGGCTGGGATAATTTCAAGTGTATTAGAGGTACAAATGGGCTTGAAATAATCCTGGGGCTTTTTGCTTGGAGTTACAGCATTAATATAATAAAGCTTTGATTCTGTACGGCTGTATTTACCCAAAAGAAAGACTACCTTTTTTTAAAATTTAAAAAAAAACTTTGAAAAAGTAATTCTAGATCCCATCATTCTCCATTTATGTTAATATGGTAATTAATGCCTGCTTTTTAAAACAGAGCAGCTATTTAAAAGCTTTATTTTTTTGTTCAGATTATGTAGTGTGTAGCCACAGCACAAAACTATCCCACCATTTAGCCTCTACTTTTCTTTCAAAGTTGTTTTCTTTGTCCTATCCTTAGTTTGTCCTGTGACAACCGGTTAGGCTATCTGCCAGTTGTACTGGGCAATTTTCTGATATCCCTTAAATGCCTCAGCTATTGAATACCTGTAGGAATATCAGCTGTAGATCAAAGCCCCATTATGCTAAGGAACTGTACAAACACAAGACAAAGAGAGGACCCAATGCCTTCCCTTAAAAAGTACAGGCTAAGTGGAGTAACATTCTAAGTGCCTGTGTGTTATTGGTCAGCTGGTAGCACATTTGTTTTGAATCTTACTTCTGTGAAGGATGGTGACAAAGAGTATCTCCTAAGTCAGCCAGTGAAGATGCTTTCCTGCCTGTCTTTTCTTCTTTAGATGGTATATAATGCATTGGCCACAACACTGAGCTACACTTCTGCTTTCTCCCCCAAGCGTGATTACTGAGGTTGTGTGACACAAGGTGAATGTGGCTGGTGTTCGCTACCATTGCTCCATGCCCCTCAGCAAAGGCAAGCCAGTGTGCCCCAGATGCCAGGGTGGTGTGTTCACCACCCTGAGCCCTGCCAGTGTCATAGGCAAGGCAGGTTTGTTTCAGACTGAGTTGGACTCTCTGGGTGAGTCAGGGTTGTGCACACTGCACCTCTGTAGACCTCTGCAGAATGGCAGCTGCCTGCGTTTGTGGTGAGGAGCTGGTGATGTATGTGTGTGCTGAAAGCACCCAGCAGTTTCCATTTTAGATTATAGAAGTTTTGGGGTGCTTTTTCCAGATATAGTTGGTTCATTTGTGAGTCTCTGCTAGGCACCTGTCCTGTAAAAGCAGAGTTCCCAGGAAAATTTGCCATCCAAACAAATTTCTTTATCAACTCACAATGAAGGTTAAGCTAGGTCACCATAGGCACAGAAGTATAAAGGGGCTTCTGCTTACCCAAAGCAATCAAATAAATTATAATTTTTTGTCCAGCATAATGAAATATAATAAGGAAACGTTCTTCTTGCACTTTTGATCCCTTTGTGAGAAGGGAAGAGGGGTGCCAGGGAGCAGCAGGCACGGGTGCTGGCCGGGGAAGGTGAGCTGTGCCCGCACCAGCTGGAGCACAGTCAGCGAGCGGGGCAGGCGCGCTGCCGGTAACCAGCCCCAGCCGAGCACAGCTGCCAGCGGAGCACGTAGTGGCACGGCCGAGGTCAGGCCAGGAGGGCGGGCAGTGGGGCATGGAGGTAGAGACCAGGCATGTCCACACCCTCGACACAGCTTGGGCAAGGATCGCGGCTAAGGGTCTTGGCTTCAGCACCGCTCCTCAGCTGTTGCCTGGAATAAATAGGCAGGCCCCAGTTTCCTAATCTGAATCCAGATTACAGTCGAACACTATCAGCACGGACCTGGAGCACAGACACAGAAACCCTGGGGCAGGGGAGGTGCAGGCAGGGTTCTAGCAGGTAGAACTTGAACAGTCCCGTGTTGCCTTGGCTCCGGGGACTGGGTGGTGAAGGTACAGACTTGCCTCCATTTGCTCAGACCTGTTTCTAGTTGTTTATGCAAGAAAATCTGAAGTGCCTGTTTATTTGCAGACATTGTTCCTATCAGTAAGGTATGGCTTTGGCTTTAATTTTAACAAGGTATGTAAGTGCAAATGTTTGGGGTTTTCACTTACTTGCTAAATTAACAGTTCAAAAGCCAAAATCTTTAGAAAAGGTTAAATTACCTATTCCTGATGTGTGAGGTGGACAGCAATTAATCATATCTACTATTTGCGCAGCATTATTAAGACAAATTGTAGAGAGAGATATCATTATTATGTATATAATCCAGAGGAGGAAAAGATGTCTCAGTGAGGTCAAACAAGAGGAAAGCCAGCATGTGTGAGGTCAGTCTTCCAAGAAATAATATTTGGCATATGAAAACAACCCAGGGTTTAATTTTATTTTTTCCCCAGAGATACTGAACATCCATAGCTTGCTTTGAAATTGCTGGGAACTCAAGAATTTCTGAAAATCAGTTCATATTTGTCACCTACTTTTACTTCTAAATAAACATGTAACTTCTGGTGCTGCAGTTTGAGCCAAGCGACTTGCATACAGAGAATTCACACCTAGCTCTTCTGGAGGATTAGAAAACTGGGATCCATGATTGAAAATAATGTTTACAACCAGATTTATTGTAAAATTTCTGGTTATCTGGGTGTGACAGGATGAGAGCAGTAGCTTTGCTCCATTGCTGTGTTTGAATCTGCCAATTTATACTAGTTGCCTTGCTGATGTTTTTTTCTCATTTTCTGATTTTTCCAGCTCACAGCTGCAAAAGAAAAGCTGTCTGTGGGGTCTCTACAATACAGCTTTGCTGAGACAAAGCTTCTTAACCCTCTGACATGTCATTCTCATTTGGCTCATCTGTTGCTAGTGAGAAAAGCACTCCACATTTGAGGCTGAGACTCTACATAAGCCCCAGGAAAAACACTCTTGGATTCCAAGGTGTTGGATGAAGTTTCCCATCACACGAGAGCACCCAGCTGCAACCAGCACCCACGCTGCACCTCCAACCCACTTCTAGGTGAGTCAGTGTCACAGAATACCAATTGCCTAGCGGAATGAAGCAAAGAATTTCCTTCATACATCACCAGCTGAGACCAGGGGCTGAAACCTTTTGGGAACAGTCTCCAGATGGATATTAGCCTGGAACTGGAATGTTCCCAAATATTTGAGGAACCCCTCTGAGCCCTCAAGCGAGGTGCCTTGCTGGCTACCCATTTCTAACCCAAGTACTATGTCACTAATTTCCAAGACAGTTCTCCGTGGATCAAATAACTTGTGTGAAATCTGATGTTCAGTGTTACTTTTACAATAAGATTTAATTAGTATCCCCATAGCTCTGAGGCTGTAGCTGGCTGTTTTCTGTAGGGTCTTCTAAGGAAGGGCATAGGCTTCTGTGGATACAGATCCAAGGTAACCAGTGAATAAGGCTCACTTCTTTGGCTGCGTAGGGCATGTCTAGGATCCTTCCATTCCTTCCCCACTCCCCAGGATACTGACAAAATTTTGCAGAGAAACCTGCAGAGCACAGTGTGAACTAAATCTGCTGCACAACAGAGCTTATTAGTGCAGCTTGCCAATCTTTTCCAAATATCACAGTTGTCTTCACATTTTGAAAAGCAATTAAAATCAACAGTACGTAACATATTACAGTTGTAAACATTTCCCTTGCCCATGGCAAACAGCCCTGGGAATTCTAAACTGCAAACAACAGCCCCTCCTACTGTTTGCAATGGGGATGCACATTTAGGTTCAACTGCAGAAACTGGTTTTTTCCCAATTTGTTTTGTCCTTTTTAAGCCACCTGGGGAGCCATAACCTCCAGATTATTGCATGTAGAAAAATTAAGTTCCCTGAACAAACTGGGGCTCATTATTCTGGACTTTATGAAAAGCACAGACTCTAGTAGAAACAAGTATTAATCATGGATTGCTGAGAGGGATGCACACCCTACATAGTATTCATTTCTCACTGGCTACAGGTTTATCTGGTTAATCCCACACACTGATATTCATTAGCTAAATGAATACACCCACAGCCAAACAGCATGAATTTGCGGGGTTGTTAGTTGGCATAACTTCAGTGACTGTTAACAAGCCTTCATTCTTTATATACCAGTTGTCAGTCATAGCCCTGTTTGTGATTTAGAGGAGAGATAACTGCTATCATCATCTTGCAAATAAAGAGAGAAAAGGAAGAAGCATAGGGCCTGTCTGAGGCTACTGTGGAGCCAGCAACTTAAAATACAACAGCTCCAGGTCTATATTTGCAAATGTAAATTGATGGCATTGACCTTTTCTTACTGGTCACAACTCCTGTGAGGTGCCTTAGGCCACAAATAGAGCCTGTATTTGAAAATAAATTTGAAAATAATTTTTCAAGAATAATGAGCTCTCAGAGCCTGTGTTAATTTTAAACTAGATGTAGCCACAGAAACGTGTCATGTCTCATGATGTATTATGCTTTTGCTCTTTGATCAATTCCTTCTTCTTGTTGGGTTTACCATTAAGTGTCTTGCAGGAGACTCCCGATTTTGACTGGATTTGCTGTTTACTTGTCGGGGCATTGCAGGAATTAGACTGGAGGAGAGTGATTTGTTCGAGGAGGGTGAACACCACACCCAGCCATTCCCCCGCACACCTCAAAGCCAAAGCAACCCTTACAGTGGGGGTAAGTGCTGAATTTCATCACCTGCACTACAGTCCGTGCTTGGGGCTGAGCTGGGGCAGAGCTTGGATTGTAAATTTACAGGAA
Source organism: Oriolus oriolus (assembly GCA_013400235.1). Lineage (NCBI taxonomy): Eukaryota > Metazoa > Chordata > Aves > Passeriformes > Corvidae > Oriolus > Oriolus oriolus. The sequence continues at coordinate 3,000,141 of VXBT01010684.1, forward strand.
TCTTGAGCTGCTGTTAGGATAGCCGAAAATCCAAACAAAGGCCGTTTCTACAGCCTGCATAAACCCACTGACTTATTTGAAATTTTTCTGTCAGTGTAAATTTTTGAAGACGTTTGAACAGGTTGTGTCTTTATAATCTTTAAGTAAAATTTCAGACACTACTAAGGACACAAAGTAGGGCTCAAAAAGATCTCATCCCTGTCACATTTTGAACGCCTTACGGATAAAACTGACTGCTGTTGGGTCTTCGGCCGCAGCCGAGCAGCAGGCAGTGGGCAGCCCGCAGGCCAGCGCAGGCACGCGGCCGCACGGCGCCGGTGGCGGCTGCCCGGCTGTGCCCCTCCGAGACCGGGATACTCTGAGATGCTCCGGCATGCCCCGGGATACCGGAGCATACTCGGGGATACCCAGGCATACTGTGGGATGGCCCGGGATACCCCGGCACATTCTGGGATACCCCGGGATGACCCGCGCCCAGAGAGGGGCCGAGGCACTGTCCGGGGGCGCCCCCTGGCGCCCGCCGCCCGCCCGTCCCGGCCGCAGGCCCCGCCTCGTTGTGCTCTCCAGTGTCAGCGGGGTTCCGCACTCTCAAGCGAATTTTTCCACCACTCTTCCCAGGTATATGAAATGTTCTTGCTGTTGAAAGCTGCCATGTCCTCAGATCACTCTGGTCTTTATCTCACCTGGCTCTCCTATGCCAGGCATCCCTCTGGATCACTCCCTGCTGCGGTTCCAGGAGTGCTGCTTGTGCTGTCGCTGAATTATGAAAGCATAAATTTCACTTGTTTACAGCAAAGTGTCTTGTGGGACCAGAATTTAATAGTGTAACCCTGTTGGGAAGTGATAAAGGGAATTACATTACTGTAGAGGTGTGTGTTTGTGTATGTGTTGTTCTGCAAAAGGGGAAGTTTGGAAAAGACTTTAAAGCTCTTCCAGGCATCAGAGGAAAAGAGTATCTCAGCAAATATAAACCAAGTGAGAAGACTCTGCAAAAAGTTGCTCTGAAGGTGGCAGTCACTTAGACATCCTTGGCTCTCTCGAGGGCTGCATACCTCTGCTCAGGCTTGTGATCGATTTGTGCAGGCCCAGATGACAGCTAGAGGGAACCTTGCTTGAGACTGAGAGATTTTACCCAGTTCCTTCAGGAAGTACCAGCTCGGTTGTGTCCAGTCCATGACAAGGCTCAGGCTGTGAGGTAGGAGTGTGTTTCTGACTGGCCCTGATGTACTTTCGAGGAGCCCAGGGTGGCAGCAGCAATGCAAGGAACTCTGGAGGACCATGTCACCCTGTTGTTCTAAGGCCTACTAGCCTGATACTCACCTAGCAAGCCTAAAGCTACCTGGCTTGGTAAATTCCAGGGGACAATACCAGGACTAGCTACTTAATGGAAAGGATATGTTTATGGCATTTATCAGTTTCTTTCTCTTCTTTCTTTCTTTCTCTGAATCCCCTTGTTATTTTATATGCAAATTTCACATCACTTTAATTTGTTACCTTTCTAATTTGAAGAGTCCTAGTTTACTTAATCTTCTCTGTAAGAGTGGTGTTCCATGTATTTAACTATCCTTGGTGCCTTTCTTACTTGTGAATAGCAATGATCAGGTCAGAGTCCGTAATTTCATACATGAAGCTGGAATTTTTTCTCCTCGAGCATCACTTGACATTTAACGGCAATGAATAGTAGTGCAGGCAAGTGAGAGAGAGCAGAAAAAATCAACAAGAGTGGAAAAGTGTGGGATGCTGCCTTCTGGGGGCAGTGTGCGCTTGTGTAATTACAGTAACTGTGATCAACTTCATTTCTCAAGTGCAAACACGTGGTGGTTGTTTCAAGAATTCCTCTTATGCTGGAACTACCTCCCCACAGGCTGTAGTCTGGCTCTTTACACCTCCTGTACTCATTCACGATGGGGCTGTTATTTCAGTAATTAATTAAATGCTTCTCCTTCCTGCAACCTCCACTTCCCACAGTTTTGTCTCTTTTTACTTTAACTATCTTTGGAGTAATTTTTTTCTCAATACATAGGCATGCTGATTTTTCCCTTTTTACCTCCTCCTAGTAGAGGGCTATTTGAAGGGATCCTGCAGAGATATCTTTTGTGGAGGCCGGGATTTCAGTAAAGATTGTCTCAGCAAGCTGCTAAAACCAGTGGTCAGGGGTTCTCCTGCCTGTCATGTGACAGAAGCAAGTGGCATCTTCAGCCTGGAAAACCCTAATTCACATTAAACTTCTGGGTGCTGAGAGGTAGACTTTGGGGTCTTTGATATCTCCTCTTACAGTATATATGCAATATATAGCATCATTAATTTCTGAAAACACAAGAAATTAGTAGTTGATGTATGTTTGATTGTTGTTGTGCAATGCTTAGAAATGTTTTGCAGTAGGTGTTGTCTGAGATGAATACAAAAGGAAGGAGTTCCTCATAGCTAGCCCAGCCTGATGTTAAATTTGCAGTGAATTATGATGGCATCATGGGGTATGCTTCTGCATTTTCTCTTGTGCTTTTTCCACTCTTTTTAATATGTAATATTAAAAGGCTATTTTTGATAGGTTCTTAGAAATTAAATTTGAATATATGTACTTGGCTATCTTGTATAAATAAGGTATTCTCCTCAAATATATTAGTGGATATTTGTCATTTCTGCTCTAAATAATTAAAAACTACCAAGTGATAATTTCCTTAAGTGCCAAAAAGCTTTTTAACCTGGTAAACTGAATCTAAGTAATGGTTTCTGATTCCACTGTTGAGGTAAATGACACAGAAAAGGGGGAGAGAAATTTCTTTCGAGTCCCTTCTCTAAATACTTTTTTGCTTTGATTAGTTCTGCCTCTGTAATGATGTCCAGTCATGACTTACTAATGCAACTCTTTTATTATCTCATTGTATTGTTGTACATCACTATGTAAGTACTTGCTGACCTGTGCAAATAAGAAGCCCATCTCTAAAGAGCTCTGTTTGCTGCCAAGGAGGCACCAAAACTGTTCAGTAGAGGAAATTGTTCATGATAAGAAGGCAGGATCATCTGCTTCAAGGTCCTATGGTAAGGTTGGATTTTAACAAGGGAACACTGGCAAATGAGCACAAAGAGTTTTACAGGAGCAGAGGACAGCAAAAGCAGAAGTTGTGGTGTCAAAAGTTGGACAGACAGACACACAACTGAAGCTGATTGAAAGGAAATTAGTTTTGCCGTATGGGTAATTTATAACTCCTGAAACTGGAAGTGTTTTCGTAGCTAATTAAACCGCAGGATTAAAATGACCGTTGTGGATGCAGTTTTAACCCTCGGGCAGTCCAGAGATCTCGGCAGCTGGGGTCTCTGCACCCGGGCGAGGTCTGTGTGCTGGGTGACCCAGCCCGCCCAGGGGGGCAGGTGAGCTCCGTTTGCCGTGGCGGTTGCCGCGCTCGCGGTCGGGCTCGGCAGCAGCTCTGCGGGGCGAGCGCGGCCGCTGCCGCCAGGTGTCTCCCGACGGTGCTGTCCTGAGGGCGCCTCAGCATCTCGGGTTCCTGCCTAGTGAGCAGAGCTCTTCCAGCACGCAGCTCAGCCGGCGCTCTCCTCCTTCTCTACTAACTTTTTTTGACTGTTAAGGAAGAAATTTGAAGCTATTTGGTTTGGACTGTCTTTCATGGCGTTATGTGATCTCCTCATGACTTTCACTGCCTGTAGGTCTTGAGACCATGCCATACTTATGCATGTTCTATTAAATGCTAAATTGCATTGGCAATGGATTGCAATTTTTCCCACAGTGGCCTCTTTTTGCTTATGAGTCAGTAGTAGCAGGACTGTTCCAATAGTCACCGGTATTTTTTTCTCTTCCTCACCCTTCACTCAGATGTCCCACATCTGTTTCAGCAGTATGCAGCTTGCATCTTTTTCCCTGCTGCTTCTTGATTATTTACTGTTAGAAAGTGTCCCTATACAATACATATGGAGTAAGTTCTCAGCAGTGCTTCTCTTCCCTCTTGGTTGTGCTGGTGGACTTACGTGAGGATGGGTCCCCACAAGTATCATTCCCAGAGGACATGCCTGCTTCCAAGGTGGCGCTGAAAGCCGCAGATGAGTCCTGAATGTCACTTGTCCTGTGCTCCTGTTCCTAAAACAGTTTCAGAAGTAAAAATAGTCCCAAGAGCAACACACATGGACAGGGTGGCACACAAGCCCAGCATGTGCAGCATGTTATTGACTGAGCCTGTGCTGGCATTTGGAGAAGTTATGCTGGAAACTTGAATTGTGAATGTCGCTGTTGCTGGGCCTTGTCTTTGCAGCAGCCTAAGGCCAGAGCAACCACGTATTGTGTGTTTGAGCAAAGCTTTATGCTAATGTGTTGTGAAGATAAACTTGAGGCAACCAAAAACCACTCTTAATATATATCTTTTTCACTTAATACAGCATTTGCTATTGTTCTGGCTATACACTTTATAAGTAACAAAGTTCTAGCTCAAGAAAGGCATTGCAAACACAGGAGACTAGATTCTAATCTCTGGCATTGAGATAATTTCTGTAAGGTTTGGCCTGTTAGCAGGTGGACGGAGACAAATAAATAATAAATTTATTGCTCAAAGTGTGCATGGTGTCAATGAGAAGGCCTCATCTCTAAATCAGCTGGGTGGTAATCATAGCTCAAAACTGTGTCCATCACAGTGTTTCACATACAGAAAAGAACTGCTGATCTAGGCAGTCACCTTTGTGATATCGGTATTTGTAAACATTCTTTAGAAAATGATAGAGAAAGTTTCAGTTACCAAGAAATGCGTACCATCCCAAGAGAACAAGAGGATTAGACCCTTGAGACAAAAGGATGAAGGTATAGATTTAAATAAATTGGCAATATTTAGGTTTAGAAAGCAGCTGAGTTGTTGACTGAAAAATAAGAATATGATATGAAGCTCTCCTCAAAGCAAGAGAAATGGAATCACATGGGAGTTTCAAACATTTTGTGTGTGCCTGTAAAACTCTTGAGTTTCACTCTGAAATGGTGTTCTACTGATATGCAATAGAACGAAGTTTTTAGCTCCCCTGTTCTCTCTTGCTAAAGGGAAGTGTGGACTTGGAATAGGGTTTTCAAGTCCTCAACTGGCATCATTCATTTGTCAAATGAATTACCCCATCTCCTGGGCCAATACCATCCCAGCCCTGGGCTTGAGGACCACCCAGTGGAGCCAGGGACAGTCCACACAGATTGTGCTTTCACCTACCCCTGTGCATGTCTAGGAATAGAGACAGATGCCAAAACTGAGACAGATGTTAGTTCTGTGAATTTTAGTTATAGCCAGCAGGTGTGATTTCCACTGGGAGCTTGCTCTTCCCGTAAGAATGACAGCCGAATGTTACAGCTGCATGGGATCACAGAGTGCACATCCTCTTCCAAACTCACTCAGAAACAAAAGCTAAATGGAGTTTAGCTCTTAATTGTATTGACAGCATTTATTTTGTCTTGTAAACATAAAATGCTTTGTCACTCTCTCTCTGACACACCCACTAGCCTACCCTTGTTTGCTGCAGGGAGCTCACTTTAAGTCAGTTCCTCCCTAGTGTTTCTGGATCCTTGGCCTTTACACATATTGTGTATCTTGGAATATATATGTAAAAACAACTTTCATCTTTTCTTGCGCAGTTTATGGTATCTCTCTGCTTTTGTTCCCATTTGTGGGACTGCGGTACCTACATCCACCTGGCCTATGCACCATCCAGTCGCGTGTATGTGTGCATACCTCAGCATGAGTCACCTTATCCACATCTTCATGACCAGAAACACGGTTCTGCTTCATGTGCTCGCACGCACTTCTGTGATTTGCAAGTATTCAAGAAACAAACAGCCATGAGCTAGAATCTTATTCTGCTGCTGGGATGTACTTTTTTCACTGGTACTTCTCAAGTGTAACATAAGGTCATTAAACATGGGCATAATACCCTCCTCTGCCACATAGAAATTAGATACTTGAAGGCTTCTGAATGTGCAAATATTTGTATTTCCGCACAGTCAGGTGTGTTTGCCTACTGCCCTTCAAAGGCAGGAAGTCTGTGTCACTGCAGACTCACAGTGGTGGATTCTTAATGGGGATCCCAACCCAAACTGACAGATGTTGGGTGTAATTTTTTTAACCTGTCAAGAACCATCTTTTTTTCTTTTGCATTTTATTTTTATTAACAAGATACAAAGAACAAAGTATACTTAGAAGGAGGCATAGAAAGCAGTAGCAGTCACAGCCACTCCACAGAAAAGAGATGCAGGAACATAGGAAACGTTTAATGAGTTTTTAATTGTGAATGGCACTCCATGCTGAGGCATAATTTTGGGGAGAAATCTGATGTGAGCTGCACATTTAATTCAGAGTGGCACCACTGCATTACCTTCACACAAAATCAAGATCAACAGGAAAGCATCTGTATGTGTTCATGATGGAGGAGCAACCTGAATTCTGCCTTTCCATGACAGCTGCACTCCCATGAGGTCATGAGAGAGCCACTGTCCCACTCTCTGCCTCATTTCTCTCATTGTAAAATGTGATTTACTTCACTTATTCCCACAGGTTTTGTGGCTGTAATGGGGAGTGTAAATCATTATTTTACTATTGCTCTGGCTGGGAAATCAGGCCTGTCTTTCTCACTGTGTGTTCTCTGTTCATTACATACAGGCAGAACTGAAACCTGGAGAAACCAGAGTCCAGCTGCTGGGTGGAGATTCTGCTGTGGTTCCCAAATACCCTCTTGCTGCTCTTGTTGGCTCAGGCTGTATTTGTAAACATTCACAGGCCCTCTCCTTTGGATTGTTCCTTGGAGCCAGATTTTCTTTTGATGTGAAACAGGATGTGTGTGTTAATTAATTTATTTTACTCGGGGTAGGAAATTACTGCCAATGTTCTTTGAAGAGTCCTGTGAGCCATCTCTCCCCTCATGTAAACATTCAGGCAATTTTGGTTAAAATGTTTATTTTTTTAAAATTATGCATAAATGTTAATCTGGCTGTTTTACAGTGGAGAGGTTTTACAGGCTCTTTTAAAAATGTCAAGGTCATCTTTAAACAGTTACTGTTTAACTGAGGAGGTGAAACACTGGACCAAGAGGATTCAAAGATGCAAAAAATGAAAACCAGTATTTTCTGCTAACAGGTGTTATTTGAGAGTTTTGTGCTGGTGAAAGTGATGGTGAAATACTCTGGAGACATTGCTCCTGCATCTCCTCCTTTGTACTTGCACTGTGGACATTGTTAGTGAAAATATACCCTTCCTGCCTTAGTCCTAAATTTGAAAGGACTTCTGCCTGCTGATGACAGGAAAGCACAGGCTCTGTAAATGTTGGCTTCCTGAGACTGCCAGGAGGGGCCAGTTCATGCCAATTTTGGCAGTGACATTTGTGCTGTGGAAGTACACTACTTTATGGCTCATAATGGACCAGGAGCTTTGATGATTAAATGTTGCTTGTAATGTCTCCCAGATTCAGAGTAATCTCTCAGGATAAAAAGGTTTGAGAATCCCAGTGCTGGATGGTTCTGTCACGTTACATATAATTCAGCACTTCCATGTGGGCAAGGAGCACAGGGTGTTCCTTGTCAAAACCAAAAACTTTCAAACTGCAAGTTTAACCAAATTAATAATAAACCCCTGTATTTTTAAAATAACTTTCTATTTTTTTTTGTGTTAACATTAAATAATTCTCGTCATGGTTTGATGTTTAATTGGTAGGGTGCTATGATTTGAGAGTTAAAACTGATCAGTCTATGACATGCTACCAGACATGCAGAATATTTTACCAAACAAGATGAGACAGATGCCTTGTTCTGAACAGACTGCAGTTTGAGATTGATCCATCAATATACTATATGACAGCAAATTCCCCAAGGGAATGATTTGGTCTCTCTATAATCTCAAGAGTCTGCACACACTTCAGGGTATCTTTGGTGTCTAGCATTCTTATTCTGGGACAATAATCCACAGCCATTTAAATCAAGATCTAACAGAAAATTAAACAGAAAAAGCTTCGTATCTCCCCAAGGACTGTGCCATAAATTCAACTGAGATGACAAGAGGACGGAATTGCAAGATGGATAGTGTGAGATACATTAGTTTATCTTAATTTGAATTGAACTCAGATAGAGCTAGTAATAGCCAAATGTTGTGATGACTTTGGTTGTGAGAGTTAAACTGGAGGTTTTCCCAGTGATCTGTGCTCCATTTTAAAAAGCAAAGAAACAAAATTTGTTGCAGCTGGCACTAAATGGAAGTATTTTCTTTCAGCAGTAGCAATAGATCGCATTGACTGATCACCAGAAACCAAACTGCTCATTTTTCATTCCTTTTGGTTATGGGTGAACCCCAGCAATGAGGGAGTTACTTGTTCATATTCTTCTCAACACTCTGAAAGGCAGCATTCAGCTCATGTGGCATGTCCATCCATCATCTTTTTTTGCAGTGTTAGCCTTTTCTTTGACAGGGACCTAATTTTAAAAAGTGGGAAACTCCACTCCAGGATGTGGCATTAATTTTCAGTATTCACTCAGTAATCAATACCATTCAGCATGGTATATGTATAATTCCATACAATATTTTAAGTTGGTAGAGATATCTGGGATATAGGGAGAAATCTGTGTTCATCCTTTACGTAACAGTCATTGAGTCATGCCATCTTGTTTAAACAAACAGTGTGAATCTTAAAATAGCCCCTGAACATTCCACTGCAATGGCCATATTCAAATGAATGTTCAAGATGTTTCCCCACTATCGTATACCCCCAGAGTAACCCTTCAGTGACAGCAGAGCTGCCTGGAGTCACTGTTAAGCTAAACTGGACACTGATCATATGGATCTGTTCACTTCCTCCAGTGAAGCAGGAAAATCTGTTTCTCTGTCATACATCCACCAAGGGAGGCAACAGAAATGAAATGTTTTGAGGCTAACCTCATCTGAGGGTGATTTTAGCAAACCAGCTACTGTTACTGGATAGTTATTAAAGGAACTTGTAGAACATGACCTTGTTACCATATAAGTGGTGGGAAACCCTGCTCTTCATGTGATCAATAATTGACATTGGCCAGTTTCAAGAAGACAGAAGTGAAAACTTGGGTTTTTTTAATGCATTATTGTTAATATTCTTATAGATACAGAATTAGAGGAGGATCTTATTGCTCAGAGTTTTCATCTGACTTTCATAATCCTTTCTGTTTTCTATAGGGTCTTATAGATAAATTTCAAAGGATAATTTAGATGTGATAAAAGCATAAATATGTTGTAAAACAGATCAGTTAAGAGAGCAGCCATTGCTGCTCATAAGTAGACATTGCAGCTCAGCATTCAAAAATTGTTTAGCAATGTCTCTCTAGCAAAGAAAGTTTCCAAGAGGAAACTGGAAAGGTGAGTCTTTTGGAGCTCACTCAGTTTCTAACGTAGAGCTCAGGCTAGTGTTGGAGGGACTTGGATTTTCATGAGATGGGAAACATAAAATCAGGCTGCTGTAGCCCCTTCTATATGGGTCTGTGGGTGAAATACTCAGCTCTTCAAGCCTATCCATGTGTTATCTTCCATTAGACTTTGCCTATATCACATGCAGTTGTGCAGGAATCCAGAACAGCCTGTGAAATCAGTCAATAAGCCTGGTATTAATCCCTCATTAAGGTAGGATAAGGCTCTAGAGAAAAGATTGTGTGGAGTGAGCTTATGCCAGTTAAATATGCTGAATGTGTACCAAATACTTCCCTTTCCTAGCCGGGGACCTAGCTGAGAGGAAAATACCTCGTGTCTAGGTGACTTGGCAAAATCGCAGTGAAAGGCATGTGTCCCCATGGCTCACTAGAGGGGCTGGGGAAGCAGGCAGCTGCCAGCAGGTGCACAGAGCCTGCCCAGAGGCACCCAGGCACTGAGACCCTGCCAGACCACAACTGCTCTCTCCTTTGTCTGAGCTCCTGGGGCAGTGACCCACAGCACTGAAGAGCAGAGATGTACAGAACAGGCCTGGCCACTTGGACACGCTACCTGCTGCCCCTGTCTCGTAACAGTAGAAAGCACTCAGAGACATTAAAATAGAACAAATTTGCAATGAGATCAGGTTATATGTTTTATGAGCCATATAATTAACATGCGACACTCAGAGCCATGGGATATTATTGACTTAAATAGCTTAGTAACTATCAAAAAGGATTAGGCGTTGGCATGAAACAGAATAGCATGTGCACTGACACAAGCTAGGATCAAAATTACAGGGGCTACCAATCCTGGTGTTTCAGGGCATATTTTGATCATCAGCTTGGGGTCAGGAGGAAAGCCACTCTCTAATCAAGAAGCGAGCAATATGCATGTGGGTCATAGTTACATGGATTTCTTTATTGGCCAGCTTTGATTCTTTTCCCTTTTTCTTCTCTGTCTTCCTCTCATACCATTCTCTTCCCCCTCCCTTACATTTATCATCTGGAATAGGTCACTACTGAAGACAAGACACTAAACTAGATGGATGGCTGAATAGTCCCTACTAATAGGGTAATTTAATATTTGCTTCTCTCCAGAACTCTATCGTTTATTTCAAATATAAATTTTATATTCATTCACTAAAAAGTTCCTCTCTTTCCAATCTTCTTTCTATGCATGCTGCTTTTTATTTTTATCAGCCTCACTTACAAATCCTCAGAGGCAGCAGATGAATGTCCGTTTGGGAGAAGGAAGAGAACAACCAGGCACATTAAAGAAAATGGATTTTCTTGGTAGATACACAACAATGGTGTAAATAAAAAACAAAATCTGAGATTTTGTACAGCCAACATGAATAATCACTTATGAAAATTAGGGGTGTTCTTCTGTGAACATGAATGTGAGTCCATGAACAGTCATGATAATGATGCTTGATTTAGGTAACTCTTTGCATGTTTCTTTGTAGATTCAGATACAAAACAATTAAGAATTTCAAAACGTTTCCTCACCTGCCAAAAAATCCCTCACTTTAAGATGATGGAATATTTCACACAATTTTAGATGTCTGGATGTTTTATTTTGCATTTTCATTTGTTACTATACTGAAGTAGTGTCAGGAAGCCCCACACAATAGCAGGGCAGGTTGAATTTTATGCCCTGTAATATCCTTGTGAGAGATAAGACCTACCTGGAGTTACTCACTTTAAAGAGACAGGCTGGAGAACAGAGGCATAGAGAGGAAAATTGTTTGATTCTTTGTGGGACCCCAAGTTAAACAAGAAACCCAGAAAACATCTATTTAAAAATTATGCCTTCTCATTTTCTTTACTGCATGTTCCTTTTTTGCTTCTTGCTTTCAACCTCCCAGACTGATTTCTGACTCCACCCATTCTTACCCTTCCCAAGTCCTTTACTTTTGCTAACACACTCTCTTCATATCTGGTACTAGCCAGCACTACTCCACTCAGCACAGTGATACATGCTGCCCTTGGGCTTGTTCAGCCTTGCTGGAAAGATGCTATCATGCATCTTCTCCAGCATCCTTCCCATTTTCCACAGTGGTTTGAATTCCAGTTAGTTTCTGTGAACTAATTTTTTAGTCCTTCACTCTGCTTCCCTAAAGACCAATGCTTTTGTGCTATTGCCTTCCCACAGACATTCTTCAACATACCAAAGCTGACCTTAGGCTCCATGGACAGACGGGGCCTGATCCGAAGTCCATTAGCATCAGACGAAATGTCCATTTATGCCCATGGGCTTTGTATTAAATCCTTTGCATTTTACTTACTTTCTTTAGTGCCTCTTACTCAGCTCCAGTTACTAAAATCAGATTAATACCTCACAGACCTGACAGTTCAGAGTACTGTATAAGCCAAACTATGCTACTTCAAAGAGAGAGACCAAAACTGCTACTCTCCTAATGTGAAATCTAATGTGAAATCTGGCTAATACTAAAAGCAAAGCATTACTTCCAGATTTCAATCCTGCATAACTCAGGTCAGGATCTCACTTACTGTTCATTAGCTGAATCTCCCATTAGTAGTGCACAGGCTCTCAAAACCATTTCTTACTGTTCAGATATTTTCTGGTACCTGCAACATTATTCTGACCAGGCACCATCCAGATTCACCTCTGTTTGCAGATTTGCTCTCAGTACAAGTAGACTGGAATGTCAGCCAGAACATCAATATTTCTTTCTGTTGACACAATACTCTCTTATCCATATTGCCACCCCTCCTCCTGCTTCATTTTGTCTACATTCCTTTTAAAAACTCTACTCCCATAATTTAGTCTCCCACTCAGTACTTGGTTTAATCAAGTCTGTCACTCAATTTATATCCCACTTCTCACTTAACACAAGTTTCTCAGTTAGCAATCTGTTTCTGTAGCATTTTCTATGCAGAACACATGGTTAGCTTTTCTTTACACGCTTGCTCCTCTGTTCCCTTTCTGATTTCCAGACCTCACTTTTCCTTGTAACACTTGAAGATGAGAAACGTCCTCTTCTGTCTCCCTCTTTTTATGTTCCTCGTGTATTTTTATGAGACCACTGCAATCAGAGCTTCTTAAATATCATGATGTGCTTTGCGTAGAGCACAGAACACTCCTTGAGTCCAGTTGAAACAGTTTTCAACTGTAGAATAGCTCTCAGTTTAATACATAGCTTTAGGTAAACTTCTGTTGCTATACTTTTTTGTCATGGCTCAACCGCTTCCCTCTGCATAAAAATAAGATTCACTCCCTCTGGCTGCTTACTCACTACAGCATGCTAAAATTTGGTCCTAATCCTCCACTCTCAGTTTTGTGTTGTGGAACAGAGCCCTGTTCCAGTTGCTCTTCACATTTTAACATCGGGGAATGGGTTGCATATTTCCGTTTGACATCGCCTAGCGCAACCACAGCACAAACTCAACAGCTCACTTTTCCTGCACAAAGGACATCAAATGTCATTTTGGATGGTGGAAATGCAGTACAGGTTGTGTATCAGCAACATTGCCCACCTCTGTATATATAATCTCCCACTTGAATTTCATGTTATCAGCCAATTCCCCTGGTAAGGACCATGGGTTGTCAAACTGCTTTCCTCCTTGGCTGCAACTGTTCTGTTAAAGAAACTGGTGGACCACCAAATGAGGCTGTTGGAGCAGTTTTGTCTTGGCAGGAGACTGATCAACTGATACCTGTTGGATAGATCATTTGTTGGTTCTCTGAATTATACAGCTGTGTCAGCAGGTTTCCAGGTTTAAATGCTGGCATGGTGCTAAGACGCAGAATGCTGTTGTTTCATAATCACCTTCTAGAGGTATTGCTTTGTTGTAATGCTACTGTTATGTTGTCCTACTTTTGCTATCTACTTTCTGCATAGGCTGAGGGAATTTTTGCCCACTGCATCACTTTGGTGTAGTCCTTGCAGCACTGGGCTGGCTGCATTTAACCTGGAGACGGGGAGCAGGGGGGGATATGCAGGTGGCTGCTGTCACTGCTTTTCATATAATTGAATAACATGATGATTTCACAGTCCAGACACAGCGCAGAAATATATGGTACTTATACAGTACTCTTAATTTTCAGATCAGTTTAATGCTACTCCTGGCTTATGGTACACTCATCTGTCTCTCTGAATGTTCTTAACACAGCTTGCACTCCCAGTCACGCAGGAGAGGCCAGTGCAGCCCTTCTCTCTCTGGCTGGATCAGTGACTGCCCTATATAAATCTGCATATTAAGCAGATTTGGCAATTGTTCAGACAGAGACAGACTCACTTAAGTAAAAGGAGAAAACAAACTTGCTTATGAAGGCACTGCAGCAGCATTCTCAGATGCTGTGCTAGTAGAGACAGCACAGAAGCTGGTTTGTTTTCTTTTGTAGTTGGGAGACTGATGATTTCTGTTTGTCTTCTGCGTCTAAGTCCCATCACCATAAACCACGCGTGTGTGCGAATGCCGGTTCTCACTCTCTCAACTGTTTCAAGACATTTCGCGTGTTACCGCTTTACCTCTGCAGCAGATGGTTCATTTCCTCGGGGACTTCCACACGCGTCCCCAAGGTCGGGCAGCCTGACAAGCGTTCGGGAGCACAGGGCCCAACTTTGAGGTGGATCCGCAGAAGGGCTCGAGGCCCCGCTTCCCCCACTCGCGGGCGGCAGCGCAACGGGCCGGGTTCCCTACGCTGGGCACCGGGCTCTGACTGCGGTCGGGACGGGCGGCGGCGGCCAGGAGCTGCCGCCTCTCTCTTCCCGCGCACGGAGCGGCCGGAGCGAGCCGGGCGGCTGCTGCCGGCGGGCCGCGGCACACAGGGGCCGGGTGGCCCGGTGTTAGCCCCGCTGACGTGCGCCCGGGGGAGGGTGGCGGCAGTGGCGGCGGCGGCGGCTCCCTCTTCCCTCCCCTCCCGCCGCACGCAGGAAGCTTATCCGGCCACGGCTGGCCCGGCGCCCCTCGCGCGGGGAATTAAGAGAAATACCCGCGGTGGCCCCGGCCGGGGTCTGCTCCCGACCGCAGTCTGCTCCCGGCCGCCTGCGGAGCGCGTGGGGAGGGGGCGCGCCCGCC